>BMAU01013549.1:1302500-1305492 GCA_019973935.1 Trichonephila clavipes
GACACGATCACGGATATTGATGGTTATCAAAGTATCGCCGCAGAAGTACTGAGAATGGTGGCCACGCATTTACAATGCGACTGCCGAACTTTCAAATCAAGTTGAGTTTGATAATGAGTGGGTGGTACCATGCTCACCACTACTTTCAAAAACTTACAAAAGCTCATATCAATGTTGAGCTTTGCAGTTCTGTTAAATCAATTAAGTATATTTGTAATTATGTAAACAAAGGCAGTGATTTGGCCATATTTGAAGTACAAAACATTAATAAAAATGACGAAATAGCACGATACCAAATGGGCAGATACATTAGCAGCAATGAAGCTATTTGGCATATTCTCAGCTTTCCCATCCACGAAGAGATCCTGCTGTCGAACATCTGACAATACATCTTGAAAACGGTCAACGTGTATACTTCACTGAAGAAAATGTTCTCCAAAGAGCGTTCGAAGCTCCGAAAACGACTCTAACTGAATTTTTACATTGTGTCAAAAACCTGATGTTTTTGGCCAATTCGAACATTGGTGTATGGTGATGTTCCACGTTATTTCACATGGAACAAATCAGTAAAATGGGAGCCACGGGAAACAAGGAAAACCACATCCTTCCATTACAGGCATATTCAAAGCTAAGACATTGGGAGACTTTTTACGGTACATCCAAAGCAACGTGAGTGCTTCTATTTACGTTTGTTATTGGTGAATGTTCCCGGACCAACGTCTTTTGAATTTTTACGAACAGTTAATGGTCAGTATTCAATACATACCAGGATGCATGTCGTGAACTGCAATTGCTAGAAGACGATAACCATTGGGACTTAACGCTTGCTGATGCTGCGTTGACATCAACACCGAATAACATTCGTCAGTTGTTTGCAATTATTTTGACGACATGTTATCCGTCGCAAGCACAAACTTTGTGGGAAAAATATAAAAATTGTATGACAGAAGACATCTTGCACCGAATTAGACAAACAAATCAATCCCAAAACATAGATTATACATCAGAGATGTACAATGAAGCATTGGTCTTAATCGAGGATTTATGTGTTCTTATTTCAAATTTACCACTTAATCATTATGGTATGCCATCACCTAATCGTCCAGCCACCGACTTAGTCAATACCGATTTACAACGAGAAAATCAATATGACCATGGAAGTTTAGCAACAATTATCATGAACAGTGAACCGTTACTGACAGCAGAACAAAAAATTATTTATGATCGGATTATGCTGGCTGTTGCTGCTGAACAAGGCGGTTTTTCTTGGATGCACCCCGGTGGAACCGGTAAGACATTTTTAATATCGTTGATTCTTGCCAAAATACGGTCGCAACAAAAAATCGCATTAGCAGTAGCATCGTCAGGCATTGCGGCTACTTTACTGGATGGTGGGCGAACAGCACATTCAACATTCAAGCTGCCATTGGACGTTCATAATAAACCAGATGCAATGTGTAACATCAAAAGAATAGTGGAATAGCTGCAGTGTTGCGGAAGAGTTCTATCATAATTTGGGATGAGTGCACAATGGCACACAAATATTCACTTGAAGCATTAAACAGAACTATGCAAGATTTAAACAGCAATAATAAACTTTTCGGTGGTGCTATCTTACTTTTGTCTGGTGACTTCCGGCAGACCTTACCGGTTATACCTCGCTCTACTTTCGCGGATGAGATTAATGCATGTTTGAAACAATCATTCTTATGGCGAAGTGTTGAAACACTTGGATTGACCATAAATATGCGAGTACAATTGCAAAATGATCCATCAGCACAAATATTTTCCGAACAACTACTACATATTGGGAACGATAAAAATAGAACTGCAACTAAATACGCAATGCATTAAACTACCAGACAATTTTTGCACTGTTGTTCAGGATAAAAATGAATTGATTCAGAGTATTTTCCCGGATATACAGAATAATTATTTGAATCATGAATGGCTTAGTCAACGGGCGATTTTGGCAGCCAAAACGTTGATGTTGATGAAATTAACTTCAGATACAACAGTTGTTACCAGGCGATCTGATGTCTTTTAAATGAATCGATACTGTTGTTGATGAAAATGAAAGTGTAAATTTTCCGATTGAATTTTTAAATTCATTAGATATCCCTGGAATGCCACCACATAATCTTCGATTAAAGATTGGTTCCCCTATTATTCTCCTCCGTAATTTGAATCCACCTCAATTATGTAACGGTACGCGTTTGGTCATCAAAAGATCACCGGAAACATTCTTGAAGCAACCATTTGGCTGGGGAGTTTAAAGGAAAAGTGGTCCTGCTGCCACGTATTCCGATGATACCATCAGATTCTACCATACCCTTCAAAAGGCTACAGTTTCCAATTCGTTTAGCTTTCGCCATGTCTATAAATAAATCTCAAGGTCAAACAATGTCCATTTGTGGTTTAGATTTGGAAAATCCATGTTTTTCTCATGGGCAACTATATGTTGCGTGTTCACGTGTTGGGAAACCGTCGAATCTATTTGTGTTAGCTAAAGACAGGTTAACCAAAAAACATTGTGCACCGATTGGTGTTAAATTAAGTGAAATTGAAAGTATTTATAATTCAAAAAAATAGATATTAATGTTTAAAGTTTAAGACTGTCTGCCTTGCATACCTCATTTATGAGTTTAAGCGTCACATGTTATTTACTGTATTATACTGTATTATACTTATATTTGTTATAAAATATATAGAAATAATAAATCTGATAAATTTTTATTTTGTACCTATTGATTTCTGCTTAATATCAAGTGTAAGAACATTTTAATAAATTGTGTTCAACGTACTTCCCCTTCAAATCTCAATCCAGTGAATTTGTATACCAACATCAACATTTTCGTCTTTGTTCGTAAATAATTTCATTGTACTAAAAAGGGTTATAGTAGTAGAAAGTCAAATAAGGAGTCAAATTAGATTGTTTACTATAATGTAATATAACAAAAACTTTAGCCACAGCAACGCGTGGCCGGGTCAG
>BMAU01013552.1:0-10275 GCA_019973935.1 Trichonephila clavipes
TGATTCATCTTTCTCAGTTCCCATCTTTCAAGTATCAAACTAATCACCCATTTATTTCTTCCGAACATATGGCCTAGCCAATAAACATGTCTAATTCCAGATCGTTAGATTTAATAGTCAACATATGTCAGCATTAACTTGCAAGCACCATCTTCAAAGCAGCGATACTTACCATATGTTTTTCAAGTGTTATCCACTTGAAACCACCACCATGGCGTGTTTTTTACTCCCTGCCCTTAGAGTCAGAAGAGATGTCGAAACGATTGAATAAAGATCTCCTTTTTTAAACTTTAATCTGATTCTGTCTTAAAAATCATGACAGAATTAAAGCCGGCAGGATCTTTATCTGCGATCTTAATGTAAATCTAATCTTTTTTATAAAATATTTTAATATAAAAACGAAAGCCAACTGCAGTAATAACTGATATGAAGAATTTTATGGAAGACTGACGGCACTCTACATTTGTTAGCTGAGGACGTTGGGATACCAGAATTAATCTATGGTACGGAAAAAGAAACGCGCTAGTAATCCCCGAAAGAACATCGCTCTTACCGCCAAAGAAATAGAATCATCCTCTTCTCTTAACAAGATTTCAGAAAGTCATACTTCAAAAATGGAAACAATGAATGAAATTAAAATTAAGCAAGAAGAGAATTTAGATGCTGATGAAGAAAATTACAACAACCTATAACCATTATTAAAAATGATATTCGATTTGTGAAGATCTACAGACTTTTTTTCCAAAAATATAACCTGGAAATACCCATCCAAACATTCATTAGAAATTTTTGAAAGTACGTTCGATTCCTTCAATATACCAGAGAAACAGAAAATCCTATTTATAATCAAGTTAGTAAATGGAGCTGTGAAGACTTACATCCAATCACAATCTATCCCTAAAAGTTTTTACGAACTGAAAAATAATTTAATACGTGAATTCGAACGCAAGTCAATCCAGCGGAGATTCATCTTCAATTATCTAAAACAGAAAAAACCTCAAAAGAGACCCACATAGAATATTTCTACAGAATAAAAGAAATCGCATCCCGGATAAACATGGAAGAAGCTGAAAAAATATTACATCATAAGAGGATTAAAAGAAAATAGAGCCATAGAAGTACAGTTACAAAGCTGCAGCAACATAGAGGAACTGAAGGAAAAAATGAAACTCTTAGATATCCAAGAAAAATCAAAATCAAGTAAGAAATGAAGTTATATACCCAAAGTATCCAATGACAAGAATACCTTATCATACGAATCAATTTGCCCATAGACAACAATATGGAGGATGGAATTGGAGAAATGACCAATCTCAACATCCGGATACCATAACCAATACAAGATATAAGGTATACTCTCCTCAGTTTCCATCACCTTATCATCACCCTTCCTTTTCACTTCAGCGGCCGACCCTATATACGAGAAACCAACGATTTCCACAACGACCGACAGTTTTGCGACCCAATGCTCCGACTTTCTACCCCCGTCAAAGAACACAAAACAATAATACGGTATTCCAACCTCATCAAACATGAGAACTTATGATCATCCAGGGAAGAATCAACTTCAAACAAGTTGATGTCCTCTTGGATACAGGATCAAGAGAGAGAGAGAGTGTCAAAATATTATTCCAAAAAATATAATATCACAAATCAAGGGATACCACAATGTAGAGTATATCAAAACAAAAATTGCCACCATCAATGGAGAAATTGAGGTGAGTCAGGCAATTACTTTACAATTGAAAATAGGAGAAATTATTGAAAATATTAAATTCCTCATAGTAAATGTAGAACTGAAATATTTCATAATTTCTAATAAAACTATGAGTATTTTTGAATTAAATATTAATTTTAGTGATTATAAAATTTTTCAAAGAGGAAAACAAATTGTAAAAAATTATGAATCTAAGAAAAATATTAAAGAAAATGAAACTCTTAAATTTAGTAATAATAAAATTATCACTAAGAAAACTGATAATGTGTTTAATGTAGATATAATTCCTAACAGTGATTATGATATTATTAATGTGATTATTGATAAATATAAACATGTCTTTGCTAAAAATAAGTTTGATGTGGGCGAGTTAAAATGTAATTCGCCTAAAATAATACTTACCTCAGAATTACCTATTGCAAATCAACCATATAGGACATCTTTCAAAGAAGATACTGAAATAAAAAAGCAATTAGATGCATTATTGAGAGCAGGAATAATAAAACCATCTTATAGTTCATACGCTGCCCCTATAACATTGGCTTTTAAAAAGACGATAATGCTCGTACACGATTATGTATCGATTACAGAAAGCTAAATGCTATCACAAAATTAGATGCAGAGCCGATTCCTCGAATAGATGCAGTTTTAGACAAATTAACACATGCAAAATTTTTCTCAACCATCGACCTATGTAGTGGTTATTGGCACATTAAATTAGATGATAATGAATCTGAAAAACTTGCATTTACATCAAATTACGGTCTTTTTCAATTTAATCGTTTGCCTTTTGGATATAAAATTCTCAGCTATATTTCAAAGAGCTATTAGAGACAGATTTTAAATAAATATCAAATAAAATTTGCATTAAATTATTTTGACGATATAATAGTATTTTCGCAATCAATTGAAGAACATGCAAAACATTTAGAGGAAATTTTCAAAATTTGTGGAATAGAAAATATTAAATTAAAATTATCAAAGGGTAAATTTGGTAAAGATACAATTGATTTCTTAGGATATGAAATAAAACAAGGGTCATACACTCCAAATAATACAAATGTCGAAATAATTAAAAAACTTTTACCCCCTAGAAATGTAAAGGATATACAAAGATTTCTTGGTAGTATTAATGTCTATTATAAATTCATTCCTCAATATGCAAAATTAAGAATGCCCTTAAATAATCTTCTTAAAAAGAATCAAAATTGGAATTGGAACCCAGAATGTCAACAATCTTTTCAAAAACTTAAAGACAGTTTAATTTCAAAGCCCATTTTAGCTATATTCAATCCAAATTATCCCTGTCATCTTTATGTAGATGCATCGAAAACTGCAATCTCATGTATCCTCAAGCAACAAAAACCCAATGGAAATCAACATCCGATTGCATTCCACTCGAGACGACTGAGAAATTATGAAATTAATTATACAATAACTGAATTAGAATGCTTAGCTATAATTGATAGTTTAGATAAATTCCATTGCTATCTTCATGGATCTCATTTCACAGTTCCTGCCGATCATAATGCATTAGTTTGGCTTAAAAATTTAAAAACTCTGACGGGTAGACTTTTTAGATGGTCTTTAAAAGCTTCTATGTATGATTTTGATATAAAATATAAGAAAGGTAGCACTAATGTTGAAGCTTATATGTTAACAAGAAATCCTATTGCTTATCATATAAGCAATACACCCCCAGAACCTTTACTAGATATCAATGAAATAAGTCATTTTCAAAATATAGAAAATACATCAGCTCCTAAATGTTTTAAGAGAGATGGTGTTTTTGTAGTTAAAAGACAAGGTTTAACTAAAATAATTATACCCAAAGCTCTAAGAGTGAAATTAATGGAAACAACTCATAAAAAATTTGGCCACCCTGGTTTAGCTACCATGTTAAAATTAATATCACCACAATATTATTGGATAAACATTATTACTGATATACGAAATTATGTGAAACACTGTGAAACTTGTCAAATGAATAAGAAGTTACATCAGAAAAAATACGGACTGTTGCAATCACTTCCCCTTTGTGAAAAATCCTTTGAGCTTTTGTCGATAGATAGTGTAGGTGGTTTAAATTATTACAACTCTGTTAAAAAATATTTACACATTATTATTTATCATGCAACTAGGTACATTTGGACTTTCCCATCAAAAAATGCGACAACAGATACTTATATCAATTGTTTAAGACAAATCTTTCAGAATCATATACCGGAAAAAATTTTAATTGATAGAAATACTGCGTTCACCTCTTCAAAATTTAAGCATTTTTTAAAACATAATAATATCACTCAATTATTAACTACTTCTCACAGACCACAAACCAATGGAAAGGTGGAACGGGTAAATCAAACCATCATTACCCGCTTAAAATGTGAAAGTAGTAATAGTTCAAATAAAGTCCCATGAACAAAAATTCTAGAAAAAGTAACCCATCAGTATAATCAAACTCCATATACAATAACAGGTTTCCCTCCAACCTACTTAATGTATGGTAATTTACCTTTCGAAATTTCGCTGAAAGATAATGAGATATATCCTCCCTTAGAAGAAGCAAGAAAATTAGCCAAAGAAAGAACAGAACAATATTATAAAATAAATAAGATTAGATATGATAAAAAATTTCAGGAAGCTGATTTCAAGGTTGGTGACTTAGTAATGTATGAGGAATTTCAATACCCCAATACAAGGAAATTAAATCCCCCTTATTCAGGCCCTTTTACCGTTTTAAGAAAATGTTCTGATGTATTATTTGAAATTGATAGACCCAATGACCTTAATAAAACTGACACTGAATTGGTTCATTCAGTCCGTTTAAGACATTTTCATCCATCTGAAAATTTTCAGTTAAATTACATTCAACAAAATACCCATAATAATGAGAATAAGATAATAACTAAAAGAAACATCTTACGTAATACAGAAATAACTGAGTTCTGCTTAACAAGACTTTACGGCGAAAAAGAATAATATATGATATGATATGGTATTTAATTTTTATAATATAGTTGTGTTATAAATGAGATATTTTCTTTATACCGGGTGGGCAAAAAGTCCGTAAAAACTTTAAAAATTCATGAAATCCGGAGAAATGAACGAAAATAAAAACTGTTTGCAGGATCAGCATTAGTATGTCACGGGATTTTTTTTAAGCTAGAAAAAAAATAGTTCGAAGATCATCCGGTAGGTGGCGCTGTTACAAGCGTCTGTGGTGTAAATATGCAAATGAGACGGCTATAAAAACCTTTGCTCTCAATGAATCCACATTCATTTCCCCATTACATACAGTGAATGTGAACAAGGATGCTCAGTGCGCCGGATAAAGCTGTGTTGGTGAAGTTATTTTACATGAACGAGGAATCAGCGACCATTGCCTTGCGTAAATTCCGAGTTCAGAAAAATGTGAAGAGTGGAAAAGGCCCTTTAACACCTGCAGGTATCTTAAAGTTTGTTAAACGTTTTGAGGAAACAGGAAAGTTGGAGGATCGAGCACGAGCCGGACGACCATGCTTGTAAGAAGCACGTGTAACCTTCATTGCTGTCGAAATGGAAGCGATTGCGTCCGAAGCAGCTTCAGGGACCAACAGTGCTCGTGAAGCTGCCAGACGATTGGGCTTACCACCATCATCTGTCCGCAATATTCTTCGTCGAATCCTCCAGCTGTACCCATACAAATTGCAATCGTGCCATGAATTTTGCCAGCAGATACCGCACAGAGGGAAGCATTTGCGAAGTGGGCCTTCTCTAAAATGGAACAGGATATTTCTCGCTTCATGGTGACATTAACAACCATAACTGTCCCATTTGAGCGACCTCTAATCCACGTGAGTACACACAGAAGCCATTGCATTCCCCAAAAGAGACAGCATGGTGTGGTTTCAAGGGTTCATTTATCATAGGACCCTTCTTTGAAACGCAGTGCCCAGTAAATGGATGGACAACGGAAGCGGTAAATGCTCAGCGTTATCTAACGCTTCTGCGGGAGACTGTCGTGCCATGTTTAATTCAACGAGGTCAGATTGCGAATGTCACGTTCATGCAGGATGGAGCAACCAGTCACACTGCTAATCCGGTTAAGGAATTCCTGATACAGACGTTCGGGGAAGACAGAATCGTTAGCAGGCGCTGGAGGTACCCATGGCTTCCTCGGTTTCCAGATTTAACACCGGCAGACTTCTGGTTGTGAGGATATTTGAAATCTCGCGTGTATCTATCCGGTCCATCAAGTTTGTCGGAACTGAAAGATGCGATCCGCAGAGAAGTATCCTCCATACATCCGGACGTGTTGCACTCTGCAGTTGCTGGATTTGTCACTCGTCTGGAATGTCTTCTCCCCTGTGGTGGTGGTCATGTGGTGTAATAAAGTTGTGAAAGTTTTCTGTTCATTATGTATGCATTGTTTCTTTGATTTGCGTACATCAGCGCCACCTACCGATGATTTTCGAATTATTTTTTTTTCTAGCTTAAAAAAAATCCCGTGACATACTAATGCTGATACTGCAAACAGTTTCTTTTTTCGTTCATTTCTCCGGATTTTATGAATTTTTAAAATTTTTACGGACTTTTTGCCCACCCGGTATTTTAATTGAGAAAACGAAGTATATATATAGGTTTAGTCATACAAAATTTTGAGAAATTTTAATATACTTCTCATAATTTTATCTTAAGATGTCGAATGAGTTAAGAGTTATGATAGAAATTGGTGTTTTAAAGTGAAAGATATAAATTAAGTTTTTAGAAAAATGACTAATGAGAGAACTAATATTAGAGATATTGATTTTTATAAGAAACAAAAGTCAAGTCAAGTTGTATTCTTTTTCTCCATTGAATTCAATTGTTTTGTTAATTATTTTATTCAGCAGTAATCTTATTGCATGTCATTAAATTTTTTTTATTTTGAAATTGTGTGTTTTGATATACCGGCCATATATCAGGATTCACTATTTCTCGAAATTTTCCTTATCTAAAATTAAAATTAATTTAATAACTTGAAGTTTAATTTTGGATATTATACAGTGGATGAGGGAGAATACAATCATTATAATTTTGTATATGTCTCGAAACATTAAGAAGACAAACTTGTTTAGTTTGATATGTACACCTCTCATTGTTTCTTATCAGCATCCCTGAACATCTGTGAGTTGATGACGCAGATTTCTCAGAGAGATGTGTTCAAAATTAAGTAAGGTGATACAGTTTTATTAGTGAATGTGTGATGCAAGAGAAACTCAAGAATTTTTGTCTATGAAACGTATTTTTAGAAGGTTACGGAAAGATTCAAAATATTGCATGCGATATTAAGTTACAATGAATATTGTGAAAAATTTTCAGAAATACTAAAAGTTATTATTGAAGTGAGTCCACTTTTCCGACTCAAAATAATAAAAAAGAGCTCTTATATTCTTATATTCTTATAATTTTTATATTTTATAACGCATATGAAATAAAACATTGTTTATTGTGTTGGATAGTGCATAGAAGTTGTGTGTTATACACCGTTTTCATATTATTAATAATTTCATTTTATTAGTGTCTATATTTTTTTATCTTTTTAAAAAATGAATAACAATAACTTATATGCACTATTCAACACAATAAACAATATTTTATTTCATATGCGTTATAAAATATAAGAATATAAAAATATAAAAATTATAAGAATATAGGAATAAAAGAATATAAGAGTTGTAAGAGTAAAATAATATAAGAATATAAGAGCTCTTTTTTTTAATTATTTTTGAGTCGGAAAAGTGAACTCACTTTTATTATCACCTTTAGTATTTTTGAAAATTTTCACAATATTCACTGTAATTTAACAATATCGCATACAATTATTTTGAATCTCTCCGTAACCTTCTAAAAATTCGTTTCATAGACAAAATTATTTCTCTTACATTACACATTCACTAATGTAAACTGTATAACACTACTTATTTTTTAACACATCTCTCTGAGAAATCTGCGTGATCAACTCACACATGTTCAGGGATGCTGATAAGAAAACCATAAGAGGTGTACATGTCAAACCAAACACGTTTGTCCTCTTAATGTTTCAAGACATATACAAAATTATAATAATTGAATTCTCTTTTATCCACTATATAGTATCCAAATATAAGCTCAAGTTGTTGAACTAATTTAAATTTAGATAAGGAAAATTTCGAGAAATAGTGAATCTTGATATGTGGCCAGTAAATCAAAACACACAATTTCAAAATGAAAAAAAATTAAATGACAAGCAGTAAGGTTACTGCTGAATAAAATAATTAACAAAACACTGAAATTCAGTGGAGAAAAAAGAATGCAACGTGATTTTACTTTTGTTTCTGATAAAAATCAATATCAATAGTATTAGTACATTAGACATTTTTCTAAAAACTAAATTTATATCTTTCAACTTTAAAACACCAATTTCTATCATAAATGTTAACTCATTTGACATTCTTAAGATAAAATTATGAGAAGTACATTAAAATTTCCTCAATTTTTTGTATAATAAAACACATACACTCTGCTTTCTCAATTAAAGTATAAACAATATCTCCTTTAATACAAAATATACTATAAAATTAAATATTATATTATTTTACTCTTCTCCGAAAAGTTTTGTTAAGCAGAACTCAGTTACTTCTGTATTACGTAAGAAGTTTCTTTTAGTTATTTTCTTATTCTCTTTATTATGGGTATTTTGTTGGATGTAATTCAACTAAAAATTTTCAGATGGATGAAAATGTCTTAAACGGACTGAATGAACCAATTCAATGTTAGTTTTATTAAGGACATTGGGTCTATCTATTTCAAATAATACATCAGAACATTTTCTTAAAACGGTATAAAGGCCTGAGTAAGGGGGACTTAATTTCCTTGTATTGGGGTATTAAAATTCCTCATACATTACTAAGTCACCAACCTTGAAATCAACTTCCTGAAATTTTTTATCATATCTAATTTTATTTATTTTATAATATTGTTCGGTTCTTTCTTTAGCTAATTTTCTTGCTTCTTCTATGGGAGGATATATCTCATTATCTTTTAGTGAAATTTCGAAAGGTAAATTACCATACATTAAGTAGGTTGGAGGGAAACCTGTTATTGTTTGTGGAGTTTGATTATACTGATGGGTTACTTTTTCCAGAATTTTTGTCCATGGGACTTTACTTGAACTATTACTAATTTCACACTTTAAGCGGGTAATGAAGGTTTTATTTACACGTTCAACCTTTCCATTGGTTTGTGGTCAAGGAGAAATAGCTAATAATTGAGTGACATTATTATGTTTTAAAAAATGCTTAAACTTTGAAGAGGTGAACGCAGTATTTCTATCACTTAAATTTTTACCGGTATATGATTCTGAAAGATTTGTCTTAAACAATTGATATAAGTATCTGTTGTCGCATTTTTTGATGGGAAAGTCCAAATGTACCTAGTTGCATGATCAATAATAATGTGCAAATACTTTTTAACAGAATTGTAATAATTTAAACCACCTATAATATCTATCGACAAAAGTTCAAAGGATTTTTCACAAAGGGGAAGTGATTGCAACAGTCCGTATTTTTTCTGATGTAACTTCTTATTCATTTGACAAGTTTCACAGTGTTTCACATAATTTCGTATATCAGTAATAATGTTTATCCAATAATATTGTGGTGATATTAATTTTAACATGGTAGCTATACCAGGATGGCGACATTTTTCATGAGTTGTTTTCAATAATTTCACTCTTGAAGCTTTGCTTACAATTATTTTAGTTAAACCTTGTCTTTTAACTACAAAAACACCATCTCTCTTAAAACACTTAGGAGCTGATATATTTTCTATATTTTGAAAATAACCTATTTCGCTGATATCTAATAAAGGTTAGGATTTAATAGGATAGGATACATTAATAGAGAGAGAGGATTTCTTGTTTACATATCAGCTTCAATATATATATATATATATATATATATATAGTGCTACCCTTCTTATATTCTTTCTTATATTTTATATCAAAATCATACATAGAAACTTTTAAAGACCATCTAAAAAGTCTACCCGTGGGATGTTTGAAATTTTAAGCCAAACTAATGCATTATGATCGGTATAAACTCTGAAATGAGATCCATGAAGATAGCAATGAAATTTATCTAAACTATCAATTATAGCTATAAGCATTCTAATTCAATTATTGTTTAAATTAATTTCATAATTTCTCAGTCATCTCGAATGAATACAATCGGATGTTGATTTCCATTGGGTTTTGTTGTTTGAGGATACATGAGATCGCAGTTTTCGATGCATCTACATAAAGATGACATGGGTAATTTGGATTGAATATAGCTAAAATGGGCTTTGTGAAATTAAGTTGTCTTTAAGTTTTTGAAAAAGATTGTTGACATTCTGGCGTCCAATTCCAATTTTGATTCTTTTAAGATTATTTAAAGGTATTTTTTAATTTTCATATTGAGGAATGAATTTATAATAGACATTAATACTATTAAGAAATCTTTGTAAATCTTTTGCATTTCTAGGGGTAAAGTTTTTAATTATTTCGACATTTGTAT
>BMAU01013553.1:0-12158 GCA_019973935.1 Trichonephila clavipes
TATATGACATGTTTCGAAGTCAGAATAAGACTTAATTTTTTAAAAAGTATCTTTATTTGATGAAATCTATTCAAGTTCTGACGCTGAGCGGAGAGAGAAAAAGAACGCCAAAGTGAAATCTAAGTTTTTTACCACTTAAAACACCGATGAGGTAAGTATCGCGGCTTTTATGATGGTACTTGAAAGTTAATGCTGACATATGGGCTAGTAAATATAACGATCTGGAATTAAACATGTTTATTGGCTAGGTCATATGTTCGGAAGAAATAAATGGGTGATTAGTTTGATACTAGAAGATGTGAACTGAGAAAGATGAGTTAAGTGCTAGATAGGGAATTTAATTTTTATTCTAATTTAATTATCCTTACATTTGCCCCCCAATTTTAAAAGGGAGTCATGGCATGGTTTTCCTCTCTTTACAAACTTAATCAATTTTCAACAAAAACAAAACAATACATAACATCATTTGGAAACGCATATTATACATAGTAGAAATATTTAATCAATAGGAATAATAAAATCAAAATGCAATAAAAAACGAAACTATAACAACAAACACAGTAATGACACTTCCAAAATATTAACTGATAAAAATGAATTTCCATACATATAATTGAAGATAAGCTTGTTCAAATTTATTCGATATCCAGAATAAGAGCTCGCGTTTCCTCCTATTCCTTCATAATAATAGATTCGTATTATAGCTAGCAGAAAATGTATTCAAAAAAAATTTATATTGGAATATAATATCATACAATATCATATCAAACAATAAGATAGTAAATATAAAAATACATGATATCATACAAATATTAAAGTAATAATTTTGTATAAAAATCTACTCTGACGCCATCGTAGTAATACCTTTATAGTGTTACACAAATTTTGCATGCATGAAATACATATTTTAAAAAGATAAAATAAAAAATATAGACACCAATAAAATGAAATTATTAATAATATGAAAACGGTGTACCTACAACAACTTATATGCACTATTCAACACAATAAACAATATTTTATTTCATATGCGTTATAAAATATAAGAATATAAAAATATAAAAATTATAAGAATATAGGAATAAAAGAATATAAGAGTTATAAGAGTAAAATAATATAAGAGTATAAGAGCTCTTTTTTTTAATTATTTTTGAGTCGGAAAAGTGAACTCACTTCTATTATCACCTTTAGTATTTTTGAAAATTTTCACAATATTCACTGTAATTTAACAATATCGCATACAATTATTTTGAATCTCTCCGTAACCTTCTAAAAATTCGTTTCATAGACAAAATTATTTCTCTTACATTACACATTCACTAATGTAAACTGTATCACACTACTTATTTTTTAACACATCTCTCTGAGAAATCTGCGTGATCAACTCACACATGTTCAGGGATGCTGATAAGAAAAACCATAAGAGGTGTACATGTCAAACCAAACACGTTTGTCCTCTTAATGTTTCTGAGACATATACAAAATTATAATGATTGAATTCTCTTTATCCACTATATAGTATCAAATATAAGCTTCAAGTTGTTAAATTAATTTAAAATTTAGATAAGGAAAATTTCGAGAAATAGTGAATCTTGATATGTGGCCAGTAAATCAAAACACACAATTTCAAAATGAAAAAAAATTAAATGACAAGCAATAAGGTTACTGCTGAATAAAATAATTAACAAAACACTGAAATTCAGTGGAGAAAAAAGAATGCAACGTGATTTTACTTTTGTTTCTGATAAAAATCAATATCAATAGTAGTAGTACATTAGACATTTTTCTAAAACTTAATTTATATCTTTCAACTTTAAAACACCAATTTCTATCATGAATGTTAACTCATTTGACATTCTTAAGATAAAATTATGAGAAGTACATTAAAATTTCCTCAAATTTTTGTATAATAAAACACATACACACTGCTTTCTCAATTAAAGTATAAACAATATCTCCTTTTAATACAAAAATATACTATAAATTTAAATATATTATATTATTTTACCTTCTCCGGAAAGTTTTTGTTAAGCAGAACTCAGTTACTTGTATTATTGTAAGAAGTTTCTTTTAGTTATTTTCTTATTCTCTTTATTATGGGTATGTTGTTGGATGTAATTCAACTGAAAATTTTCAGATGGATGAAGTGTCTTAAACGGACTGAACAAACCAATTCAGTGTTAGTTTATTAAGGGCATTGGGTCTATCTGGCTGGAAATAATACATCAGAGCATTTCTTAAAACGGTATAAGGGCCTGAGTAAGGACTTAATTTCCTTGGAGATAGTAAAGAGTTATAGCACATTACTAAAGTCACCAACCTTGAAATCAACTTCCTGAAATTTTTTTATCATATCTAATTTTATTTATTTTATAATATTGAACTAAGTTCTTTCTTTTGCTATTTCTTGCTTCTATTTCTATAAGGAGGGGATATATCTCATTATCTTTTAGTGAAATTTACAGAAGGTAAATTACCATACATTGGTAAGTTGGAGGGAAACCTGTTATTGTTTGTGGAGTTTGATTATACTGATGGGTTACTTTTTCCAGAATTTTTGTCCATGGGACTTTTACTTGAACTATTTCTAATTTCACACTTTAAGCGGGTAATGATGGTTTTATTTACACGTTCAACCTTTCGATTGGTTTGTGGTCAAGGAGAAATAGTTAATAATTGAAGTGACATTATTATGTTTTAAAAAATGCTTAAATTTTGGAAGAGGTGAACGCAGTATTTCTATCACTTAAATTTTTACCGGTATATCATTCTGAAAGATTTGTCTTAAACAATTTATATAAGTATCTGTTGTCGCATTTTTTGATGGGAAAGTCCAAATGTACCTAGTTGTATGATCAATAATAATGTGCAAATACTTTTTAACAGAATTGTAATAATTTAAACCACCTACACTATCTATCGACAAAAGTTCAAAGGACTTTTCACAAAGGGGAAGTGATTGAAACAGTCCGTATTTTTTCTGATGTAACTTCTTATTCATTTGACAAGTTTCACAGTGTTTCACATAATTTCGTATATCAGTAATAATGTTTATCCAATAATATTGTGGTGGTATTAATTTTAATATGGTAGCTACACCAGGGTGGCCAAATTTTTTATGAGTTGTTTCCATTAATTTCACTCTTAGAGCTTTGTGGGTACAATTATTTTAGTTAAACTTTGTCTTTTAACTACAAAAACACCATCTCTCTTAAAACATTTAGGAGCTGATGTATTTTCTATATTTTGAAAATGACTTATTTCATTGATATCTAATAAAGGTTCTGGGGATTCTTCATTGATATCTAATAAAAGGTTAATTATATGATAAGCAATAGGATTTCTTGTTAACACAGTGTTTCTCAAACCGTGGGGCGCGCCCCTGGGGGCGCGATAACCTAACGAGGGGGCGCGAGCATATCGAAAATAAAAGATTTAAAAAATAATTAATTTACTGGAATGAATTAAAAACAAAATACTTTCAGACATAATAAAAAATGCACTTTTACTCTGATGTAAGTTATATGCGATATCAAGTCATCAAAAAAAAAAACTTCTTCAGTACTTAATTAGCTATCTTTGATCCTATAACCAAATAAAAATATTTTATTTAATTTGCTGTAATTCCATGAAGAGAGAGTTTTTATTACGTTTTCTTTCTTAAAAATAACATTCTACTCTTTCAGAGAAAAACAGATCCCAGATCCAGAATCGAAAAATTCAGGAACATAAAAAATTCATCACTGTCATTATTTTTGAAATACTGCACATTATAGCTGTAATTTGTTTGACCTTCTAAGTTATTGGTAGAGTTAGTTATAACCCATATCTTATGTGTGTTTATTTCTCATTTAAGGAAGTTGTAAGTAATGTATTTCTCTATTGCGCTTTTTTCCATGTAAAACAGTTTTATGATATTTGGAAAACCACGGAAAGCACACACACACACACTTTGATGGATTACTATGCGAAGACTGAGACCAAGAGGAGTATTTTCAAACATAAAGCATAACAATTGTTTTTAGCAGTAACATACATATTATCATAATGAATACACTTTTACCCGGAAGTGGTCGCGCGGGACACACAGATCACGAAATTGTTGATTCTGGCAAAACTGTTTATTTGTCACCAAAGAAAAATTGAAGAGTCCTTGAAAGTAGGTAAGTAACTTTCTCTTAGTTAAATTATTCACTGGAATAACGATTTGTATCGTGTACAATAAAATAATTATAAAAAAGGATTGGGGTGACTCAATAACCCCGCTAGATCGTATCGAGTGCGCGCCTGCTCCTAGGTTAAAACATGTTGAAGTCTTTTTGCTTTAAATATTGAAAATAATACAATTATTCTTCATCGGAATTTTATATTGTTGTTTATTATTTAACATCAACTATAAATGCTAATTCTGTGAGGCTTAAAATTAAAATTCGCTTAAAACTAATTATAATTTGAGCAAGCATTTAAAAAAACATTTTACATTTTTGTAAACATTGTCGCGCGCACTTGGCTTTACTCTCCTTTACAATATACAGCTATTGCTATTATATCAAGAATGCTTTATTTTCTTTTAAACAAAACCTAAAGAGCGTACTTCGGCCGGTATACTTTTAATGTATCAGTAAGGTACAGAGTATTTTATAATCCACTACTCATCACTCTCAAATTAAGAACAAGTTTACTGCTATTAACGACTTCCATGGGCTTGTCCTGCAAAGCAAAAGTTTTATAAGGAATGCTTATGATTAGAAATTGACCTCTGAGTTATTTTTCTATATTTAGCAGATATCAATATTTTGTCTTCTAAGCAGTCACCGCATTTTTAACATATGTTCAATTTAAAAATTAGAGAGAGGAAAAATAACGTAATAATTGTCCTATTACTTAATTAATTTATTTTTGCTTAAAAGTAGTATTCAAAATTTAATACTTATGTTATTAATGTTATAGTTTATAATTAAGATCTCGTATTGTAGCTTTTAGCGTCAAAAGTGCATTATTATTATTGCATTTCTAGTGCATTATTAATGTATAAGGGGGCGCGATAAAAATTGTGATTGAAAAGGGGGTCGACAGTATTGAAAGTTTGAGAAGCACTGGGCTAAAGTACTACATAATTTAAATTTCTGTTCATGTGTGTAGGCAATCAGTTAATAATTCAATAGATTTATTTGTATTATAATCCACCATTATTGTAATATTCGTACTAATAACAAACAATAGATAATTATCAATAATTTGTATTGATAATTTTTCCTATGCTTCACACTTTAAGAAGAAAATGTAGGCTCAGATTTGGTTGCATAAAAAAAGACATGTAGATTAGATATTAATCTGATGGACACACAAACATCCATTTGGGAAAATGTAAACTAGCAAGAAATTCAGTCGATTTACAAATTTTGTAAGAAGGGGCAAGTTTTTGAAAATAATGAAATGAAATTCTCGTCATAGTCTTTTCGGTACTCTACGTATTACACCGTATTACGTAAGTACCGCAAATTCAAAAAGATGTGCCAAATACTTTTATTGCTACTATTAATGAGTTTGAACGTGTGAGGGAACGGTTTTCATTATTGGCTGTATATCATAGCATTTGGCGATGTCTTTATTTGATGAAATTGTTCGACAGTTCAATCACCGTTTTACCTATAATCTACTTCTAAATGCGTTATTTGTTTCAGTTAAAAATTTTTAATAATGTTGTAACAAATATCTGTGCATAACAACATCTAAGGGCTGTGATTAACCTCATAAAACTATTCTAGTCTCTGAGTAAATAAATGAGTAGGTTCTATTATAAGATAATTGATATTGCTGTTCTCTTACCTACACACACTCCAATCTGGCAGCCTAGCCACAGTTTGACCAATTTCTGGATATGTTTGGCAGTGCACAATTCTTCCGGAATCCTTGGCCATTGCAACGACTCCAGGGACCCACGAAATAATGCTGGGATAGGTTAGACTGAAAATTATGGAAAAAATTATATTATACATCTATTGCAACTTTATATGATATATTTATTTAAACGTTATTAATATCGCTAAATTTAAATGCTTTACTTTAATTATAAACATTACTTTAATTATAAACATTACTTTAAAAAATAATATATTATCAGTTTCTTACTGTAGACCCTCTAAAAAATCTGCATTATTTGTTTCATGTTTGGTTTTTTATTATATTTAAATAGTCCAGTTAAAAATTAAGGGATATAAAGTGTTATTACTAAAAATAATTAATACAGCTATGTTTCTGTAAATGTAACTTGAATTGAATAGTATCTCTATTAT
Organism: Trichonephila clavipes; assembly: GCA_019973935.1. Lineage (NCBI taxonomy): Eukaryota > Metazoa > Arthropoda > Arachnida > Araneae > Nephilidae > Trichonephila > Trichonephila clavipes. Next base: position 6,297 of record BMAU01013553.1, read on the forward strand.
CGTTCTCATAAAACAGAAAATATATTAGACACTGAAAATTATTGGCTGTTCCTACTTATGACGGCCACTTAACTCGCTGATAATAATGGCTCTTTTAACAAAAAAGCTGGATTACTGTATTATATTTTTCATATTTTATTAATGTATGTAAGGGGAGTATTTAGTATGCATTTGCTTCAGAACCTGAATCATATCTTCTATATCTGTGGAATCAAATAAGGTTTTAAAGTCTTAACTATGAATATATTTAATGTTTTTTTACCTCAGGACCTAAAACATATCTTTAATATTTTTGACTGCATTTGATTTATTGATGTTCTCTAAGTGCTTTGAATTACTGTTTGCAAAATTTTGCCTACATATGTAATGTAAATGCTAAAGCCATCAGTAATTATTAATAATTCAATTTATATGGAAGTTATATGGAATTTTTAGAGTGTAAAAAACCCTTAAAAAAGGGAATTTTTTCTAAAACTTAATTCAAATTTGAATGTTGTTAAAAATGTTGAGATGATTGCAGATTTCTCTTTTTGCTAGATATAGATTTTACAAATACATTACATTATTGTCCTAAAAGGGATTACTAAGAAAATAATTATAGAACAACATTTTTCAAGCAATTATAAAATTGTCTGGGACTTTATTTATAAATGTATATGCAACAACTTTTTCATAAAAACTATTCATTTAAAAAAAGTTTTTTGTTCACACATAAATAAATCTAACTTTTATATAAATATTTAAAGGATTTATTAGATGATTAATAAATAATATTATAAAGCAAAAGAGATTCTGATGTAGCAAGTAAATACAAACTACAATAAAAAAAGGACGTACCAAAAGGAGTTGTCCGATTGTAATGAAATTTTGTGTGCAAAGAGACATTTGTACTGAACACGCGAATGATTAAAATTTGGTGACCAATTAATGAATAGCGGGAGCTAAAGCGCATGGAAAGCGCGTACTCAGCAGGTGTCTGTAAGAAGCAATTCTCAATCTTAATGTCAAACTTTTGTTGCATTGTGATTTAAGATACCTTTCAACGACTGAAAAATGCCCGCCGTAGAATTCAAGTTTATTACAGGCAATTTTCAGAGTTTGAAAGAGGTCTTATCATTGACCGAAAGAGAGCAGAATGGGTAAATCGGAGAATTGCTTGTCAAATGAGATGAAGCGATGTGGCCATAAGAAAATGCTGGCAAGAATGGTGTGGATAGTGGCAGATTTCAGCATCATGATGGTAGCGGTCGACCTAGACCTCATCAGACTGGAAGGAAAAAGATTGATGGTTAGATCAGCTGTCACAGTACCTGATTCCTCGTTATCAACCATCAGACGTGTGACCGGTCTCGAGTGTCCACCATGACCATTCTCAAACGGCTGAAAGAGCAAAATTTACACTCGTACCGGCCGCTACACTACCTGCTGATATTCTGCCTGCACGCTATCGAGCCATATTACAGAGGTATAAAATATCAGGTTGGAATGATGAATGGGGACGTATGGTGTTTGGCGATGAACTCCGTTTCCAACTGTATGTGACGATCATCGAAAAGGTGTCTGGAAGCGCGGGACGGCAAGCTGATCCCTTTTTTTGCTGTGCATCACACAGACCCTCAACCAAAGGTTATGGTCTGGGGTGTCATTTCTTTTGACAACCGGACTTTTAGTCGACATTAGAGCGCAATTAAAGCACAGCGGTACGTTGACGATATTCTGAAAACTGTTGTGCTACCGTTCCTTTTACAGTACCCAGGCCTTATTTTTCAGCAAGATAATGTCAGACCACATTATGAACTGTCTTACAGCTTATCATACACTTACTTGACCAGCCAAATCTCTCTCTAATAGAGCATGTCTAGGATATGATGGGAAGGCGACTGCATCTACCAGGGAATATTGATGACCTGTCCCGACAATTTGAGCACATTTGGCAAGAAATACCGCAGGAGACCATCAGGAAGCTTTATCACTCTATGCCACGTCGTGGGGCAGATTGTATCCAGATTAGAGGTGGGTCAACACCTTATTGAGCTCACTACTTTGTAACTATGTAGCTTTGAAATAAATCTTTCAATTTTTCTGAAATCTTAATCATGTTCTATTTTGTACATAATCTTTCTACTCGCCAATTTTTGTCTCAATCGGACAACTTGTTCTTGGAGCGTCGTTGCTTTTGTTATTGAGTGTATATGTTAAAACAATCGAGCAGATGAAAAGGAAAGATACGCTTCTCTGAAAATAAATATTCTGTACTATAGGAACGAAAAATGTATAGAAGCTCAAAATAAACGAAGAAAGGCAATAAAAAAATGTAAAAGAAAAATATTCCTAAATTTAGAATTTGGAACACACACACACATACACAACTTGGTATTCTACGTCCTTCTATAGGTGTTTTGCTATAAATTAAGAATTACAAAAATTTTATTTAAAAATGTTTTACAAGTAAATAAGCAAAACCTGAATAAGTGTGAAAAATTATTAAAATTTAATTTCGGGAAAACCTTAATCGTGTGTTTAATTAAAAAAATTGTGAGAAAATATCTGGTTAAAAATTTAAAAGATGACTTTGAAAATAAATATTCTTACTTGGGTGGTGCTTGGGTTAAGTATATGACAGGTTCAGTTGCTGTTGTTGATTCTTCTGTAGTTGGAGTTGAAGGTTCTTCCTCCGTACTTGGAGTAAAAATACCTAAGTAAAGTCATATTTATGGCTTATACTTATATTATCCTAATAATATCGGCAATGTTTGAAATATTTTTAAGAAAAATCAACAACGGAAAAACAATGGAAATGCAGACAATGGAAAAACTACACTCATGTCCAAAAGCTAAGCATAATTCATAAGAAGTCAAAAAACAAAATAAATAATGATAAAGTAGTTAAAAAACACTCGTGGAGATCATGAAAGGAAAATAAAAGATTATACACATTTAAAATACTATGTCGACATCACGAAAGGATTGAGTAGATGTAGAGGTTATAACATATAAGGATCGCTGTATACTGAATCCTTAAGAGGATTGTTTCAAATGAATTGAACAATTTTTTATTTATAATTTTTTTCAAAAAAAAAATCGAAACATTCTAAATATTTGCTTAAATATTATTTTTACCTCGAAAATGAATAATGGTATCTGAAATTAATTTTGAGGTATGAGTTCGAGTGAGAGAGACCTTCTCCCTATGAAAAATTTTTTGCTATGCCCTTCGTTGATAACAAAGCCTTGATACACTTTGGAGCTATGATATTACATCCTAATTCAACATGTCCCTATAATTTGTTCACAAAGGATGAATTGCGTTGCAGAGATACCTTCTGGATACGTATGTGAAAATAATTATTAGAAGACCAAAATTCTTGAGTGCTTGAATACCCCATTTTGGAATAGTCACAAAAAGCATCATTATTTGAAATAACTTCGTTAGGTAGTATATTACTACTTGTATATTAGTACCTGTAGTATGTATTTTTTCCTGGAGCGTCAAAGTTAAGGTGACATCATTTTGTTAGATAGACTCAAACAACATTATTTTTAACTAAACCAGCAAATATTTTTGCTCGATTTGTGACTGTGATTAATAGCATTGTAAAGTATTCGCCCGTGAGTGATACCTTACTTGATGCCATGAGTGAAGTTATCTTCGTGACCTAGAAGTGTGGGAGTGAATGAAGAACCAGGCTTTGACATGATTCTAATATATCTTTAAAAGATCTTAACTTAAACAGTAACAATGATAATATTTATATTATAACTTAACGCGATGAGCCCGTCACAGCATGACTACATAATATCCCGTTATAAAAAAATCACAGGGAAATTATGAGAGTGAAGGTCACAGTACCTTCTGATGTAAAAGAGGGTATCAATAGAGGTATTTTTAAAACGAAGATAATCTGCAAATAAAAAAAATGTCTATTATATTGTTACGAGTAGAATAGAACTATTGTTGATCTCCAATTTGGAATCGTAATTAAATGCGCAATCTTTTGAGAAACATGCCTGGGGTGATGTGCAATATTTTTCTTTTTTGGAGAGTCAAAATTAGGTGACATCATTTTCTCCAACCCCGACTGAGTCAAATTACGTTAATTTTAACTAAACCAGCAAATAGTTTTGTCCGACTTGTGACTGTGATTAATAGTTCGGCTATGCAAGGTGATTAGTAAAAAAATCATCGTAAGGTTATAAAACTTGCGGTCATAGTAGTTGATGATGTGATATAGGGTATCAATTTTTCATATTTTCAAAAATATGCTCATCCTCATTTAATGAAGTGATAGGGAATTTTTTTTTGTTTTTTTTTTTGCATTTTTCCCAGTACAGATATGACCACATCTTTCACCTCAAGCCCGCTTATCGTTAAAGTTTGAGATACACTATATGAACGTATATTACTAAGCTTGATGTCACTGGATTTATGGTATCCAGCCTATATCATAGAGTCTATTGGTGTCTGGCGAAAGTAGCAGTCCTGAGTGGAGAGGGAGCATCCTGATTGGAGAAGCGAAAGTGGAAAGGGGGAGTGGCTATGTGGTTCTTATGTACGTATGTAAATTGTTTCCTGTTAAAAAGAAATCTATAACATTTTTCTAGTGGTTTTCGAGAAAAAAGCATCGCCGTATTCAAGAAGAGCTTGATTGTTAGTTGTGTTTTTTTCCCTAAAAGCAAACAGAAAATACGTTTATTTCATCTTAAAAATGGAACTATTATTGACTCACAATTGAAAGATGGTTATAATACATTTGAGTACAGTAGAGCAGTGTTTCTCAAACTGTGGGGTGCCCCTTAGGGGGCGAGATAACTCTACAAAGGGGGCGCGAGCTTATCAACAAGTCCAAAATAAAAGATTATTCATTAAAACAATTATTAATTTACTGAAAGCAAGCAAAAAAAGTAAATTCTGACATAATAAAAAATGAAATACACATTTATACTGATGTAGTACACTTATAAATATATCAGTAGTGCACAATGTGTTTCATAATTAATTTAAGAGTACTAAATTAAGAACAAGTTAATAATTCTCAGTGATTTCCAAGGGCATGTCATAAAATCATATACAAAATATAGCATTTATCTTGATAATTTGTATGGTTAATAATTAGAGTAGCTTTGTACCTTTACGTCAAAGTATATTTTTATTGAATTCAATACATTGATATTATATGGAGGGGGCGCGAGGAAAATTATGATTGAAAATTGGGTCGCAAGAATAGAAAGTTTGAGAAGCTCTGTGTTAACATATCAGCTTCAACATTAGTGCTACCTTTCTTATATTTTATATCAAAATCATACATAGAAGCTTTTAAAGACCATCTAAAAGTCTACCCGTGGGATTTTTGAAATTTTTAAGCCAAACTAATGCATTAAGATCGGTATGAACTGTGAAATGAGATCCATGAAGATAGCAATGGAATTTATCTAAACTATCAATTATAGCTAAGCATTCTAATTCAGTTATTGCATAATTAATTTCATAATTTCTCAGTCGTCTCCAGTGGAATGCAATTGGATGTTGATTTCCATTGGGTTTTTGTTGTTTGAGGATACATGCAGATTGTAGTTTTCGATGCATCTACATAAAGATGACAGGGATAATTTGGATTGAATATAGCTAAAATGGGCTTTGAAATTCAAACTGTCTTTAAGTTTTTGAAAAGATTGTTGACATTCTGGGGGTCAATTCCAATTCTTTGATTCTTTTAAGGAAGGTTATTTAAAGGTATTCTTAATTTTGCATATTGAGGAATGAATTTTTAATAGACATTAATACTACCAAGAAATCTTTGTAAATCTTTGCATTTCTAGGGGTAAAAGTTTTTTAATTATTTCGACATTTGTATTATTTGGAGT
>BMAU01013554.1:0-230993 GCA_019973935.1 Trichonephila clavipes
TTGCTTAAAAACATTTGGCAGATAACTCCAAATCAGCATGCATTATGTATGCTAAAAGTAACATCTTACCCAATCCTAATATAATTTGTCATCTAATCTGCAACAGGAAAATCACACTGTTACTTTATATAATTTGAATTATACGTTTACTTTGTAGGCTACTATCTTCTCGGATACTTGATTGAAAGCTGATCGCTGTTTTCTATGAGACATAACTAATCGTTTTTTGAAAAACCACAAGAAAAACACAATTTTTGAACTTGAAATCGTCGAAATCTCCAGGCCTTAAATAGCGCTTTGAGCTGGCGCCACAGGCGCGCGTGATGTGAGTCTGCGCTGAAATTTTAATCATTTGCATATCTCACCTCCGCTAATGCATGCTGTAAATTTCATATTATTTGCATGCTTCCTTCAGGGTGTTGCATTTACGATGGCCAGCAGTGTATGTATATATATAAATTTCCCCTCAAATAAATTTCAAAAGGAAAAAACTTTAAAAACCGCAATTTACGTACTGGAGGGCCGCGTGTTGGACACCCTCTGAACTAGAGAATTTTTAAAGATTTAGAATGATTAAAATCTGTTTCATTTTTTATTTGAGAAAAACAATTTAGACCACATTAGTTAAATTGAACATGGTAGATCTTGTATTGGTCCCTTAGAGATCAAGGATCCACGAATGCTTTTTTTAAATCATATATTTGCGTGCGTAAATTGCTTACAAAGTTTCAGAACTTTTCGAAATTCGTAGAATTTACAAGACATTGACAACTGGGATGTAATAATTTAATTTTTTTATGGAGTAATAATTGTTAAAATTATACCTTGTAATCTTTTTAAACCATATTTGGCGTGCAGTTTTGGTAAAATGCTTGTTTTGTAAATGCTGTCTGGTAAATTCTTGGTTTGATTGTTAAAACTATGTTAATATTTAATGGAAAAAAAAACTGTTTCAGTTTAATAACTTTCGTGCAGGCAACATTAAATGTGAAGCATTTTCATTCAAAGATCATGTAATTTTAAACTAAACAGACTTAGTATATATTTTTTATTTTTATTTTTACCATGCTTATGTTCTTTTAGTGCGATGTTTATTATTTTCGCTATTCCTGTTAAAGCTTTATCTTAAAAAGGTATATCTACTTTATATTTCTTTCTTTTTTCTAAAAATCTTGATATTTGATCTACATTGTCATGTATTAGTATTAAAAATGGCCATGTGTTTTGAAATAAAATCATGCTGAGTTATTACGGTAGTATTAAGTATACATGTTCTTGTAGATTAAATCATAGTTATAAAAATCAATTTATATCCGGGTGCACTGTCTGATCATTACTTGTCACACACAGTTTTGTTTAATTTTCATAACAATTCCATCAGATTGAACCGTTATTAAGTTTATCACTTACAGTTATCTTTAGATAAATATTGAAGAATTTATTTACTCTTTATACAATTCTTATTTTCAACTGTTACAGTTACAGTTAATATTTTTGTGTGAGACATGGAGCGGCAAAGGCTATTATCCCATATTTTCAACTGTTGCTATTACGAATAATAAGACATTCTCAATATTTTAAATCAACGCGTTGCCAATCAACCAAAGATAAATGTAATTTTTTACCACCGCTACAAAGTTAATATTACATGAGATTTTTGCGTTTCAAAATTGGATGGATATATATAAAATCGAATGATTAAAAAAAATTGTATGGTAGGTTTGTTCTACATTTATTATTTTTTTTATTGGTAATACACTGTTTAAATTTATCAATTGTTTTCACTTCGCATTTTACTTACCTTCTGAGAACAGCAATGCATTTGAGAGTTAGTAAACTTTAAATTCATTTGGGCTCATTTAACGACGAGCGCGCAAAACTCTACCCAAAATAAAACCAATAAAGATGCTTCAAGGACCATCACTTGTATAGACCAGAGGTTTTAATTTACTAACATTCATTGGATATTTACAGAACTCTCGCAACAAGAAACGAATGAATGGATCTTTAAAAATTACGATTCCAGCATACCATCGTCGCCGTCGTGGTTCTTGTTTTGTTTTGGATCCACTCTCACCAGCTCATAAACTTCAGTAGCTAGTTTCCCGGAAGCAACTACTACAGCACTCAGTAATTACAATCCCAATCAAAGGCGAGCCTGAAAAACACTGTAAAAGGGGTCTATGAAAATAAATAACATCTCCCAAAAGGATGGGATCTTGTATGTATTTAATAGAAGAGATCCGTCCCATAAGAGTATCGCCAAAATCGCCCACTTGTCGTGCAATTAATTAACGTAAAGCAAATTCGTTCGGTATCATACCTGATTGCACATTAATTTGTAGACGACACCTACATGAAGTACACCCTTGAAATTTCAGACTGGGACTCGGCTTTTAGTACTGTTTAAGTGGATTAATTAGTCGAAAATTAATGCACTTGAGTTCGGTACACCAAGCGTAAAGGGCGGTTCGAACTTTTTCTGCTGCGTTTTCGATGAGGGGGTTGAAACGGAAGCGCGCGCTCGGTTGCCACTGTGGTAGGTAAAATCTAGATCGTTTGTGGTAAAGTACAGCGTTTGGTTACTTTTTTCCTTCTTGCCTGAAGGTGATTTTTCTCTTTTTTGAGCTCAAGGTTTCTATGAAATGGAGAAAGGAAAAGGGATGTTCCTTATTTCGTTTTTTAAATTCGTGTTTCCTGTGTTTGGTTTAGGTACGAAATGAAAAATTATGCCTCATCGTAATTGCACAACTGACTGATTTTAATTAGAATGAAAAGAGTGCATATATTTTTGACTAACTGAAATACAGAGTTAGTAAAAATGTTATAAGATTAAAAAAAATAAATAAATAAAGCACATTATTTGCGTTTTTTTAAACGTTACACTTTAGTTATAAATATGTTAGATGTTCTTAAAATTCTTATTCTCTTTTTAAATGCACATGTACTTAAAGAGAAAAAAAATATAATGATTTGCACCGCTATAGCATGGTGGTTATAATCACGACTTCGTTCGTGGCCTACGTGACATGAATTTGAGCCTCATTGCCACTGAAAACCCGCCGTGTAAAGGGGTTGTTGCTGGTAAAATCTGTCAAGGCTCAAAATTATCCTGTTGACGTAATGTAGTAGTTTTGGAGAGGTGGTGCCAGCCAGTGGCGTAACGTACACTCTCGCATCACAGAGGGGGAAAGGGTTCTCGGGGGCCCAAAGTCTATGTTATGTTATGGTTTTGCAATCCTTTGTAATATCCATCTTGGGGCCCCAAACCTAATTTTGCAGGGGGCTGTACTATTCTTCGTTACGCCATTGGTGCTAGCGCAGGTATTGTTCTCGTCACTTGACCGTGGTATGTCGCGAATGACTCTTCAGTTGCATTATAGTACAACGTTATTAAACATTCATTCATTTAGCAGTAATTCGGTCTACGCTGAATCATTCAATTAGATGATTATACATTGAAATACCTTATTGAAAATAAAATAATTTAAATATGCCATCATTGCAGAGAAGTATTTACACAAAAGGAACCACACCATTAAATGAACGATATTTTCAAATACGTAACGTACACAATGATTTAAAATTTGGTAATCTTTTGTTGGTATTATCTTACTTTTTGAAGCAAAAGACACGTTTAATAACCAGATTTGTAATACACTGGCGTAACGGTGAATATTAGGGCCCCCTGCAAAGTCAAAATGAACCCCCAACAATGAGGGGTGTACGTTACGCCGCTGTTGTAATACACCTATTTATTAGGAGCCATTTTTTTAAAAACAAATCATTCGTTATTTCGTGAATTATTCATTTAAGATGCTTTCTTTAGATAGAAAACAACAAAGTAAATGAAACAAGATTTTCATCCCCCCACCCCTTCAAAAATGTAAAAGAAGTCAATGTAATAAAGTAAAATTTGCGAACGACGCGTTTTAAATGTTACAAACTTTACCTTCAGTGTTTCTTTTCAACGGAGCAAAGACCTTAAAATTAACTTTAATGAATCTCGAACCTAATATTTATACAAAAGAAATACTCTTTTTCAGGTGTGTGTGGAAAGCGGTAAAAAAAGAACGAATTCAATAACAGTGTGGACCTTTTCCATTACCGCGTATTGCTCTTTTACTTGAACTGCACCCTTCGTGCAACATTATGTACAGTCATTCCTTTTTGGTATGCATAATTCTTGACCTTCATCGCATGGTTCACGCATCATTAATCTATCATAATCGTTTAGATAATTACCCCTTCTCTCCCCTTTTTCATAAGCGAATCGTCTGCGAACAGATTAGGCAAAATGACCAGAAAAAAAGAAACAAAGTATAAAAAGAATACGATGGGTATGGGACAGGTTTTTTTTCTTGATGAGCAATTCCTCTTGGAGTGGTGTCTTTTTGGATGAGAAAAGTTGGGTTCGAATAGTTTAATATTGAATCTAAATCAGCATTTCCTAATGGGGAGTCCATAATGGAATCTAAGGGTTTCGTGATAAAATATTATTACCAATGGCGCGCACAAGGAGGGGTCCCAGGGGTCCGGACCTCCCCTCCCCAAAGCCCTTGATTTTTTTCCGATTGATTATAATTCTAAGTATATAGCACGGAATTTTTTTTTTAATATTTGTTATTAATTATTAATTATAATAATTAATGCTAATTGTTTGTTCAATAATTAGTTTTTAACTGTTTTTCGTTCCTGAAAATCGACAAAATCAAAGGAGCATGATACAAGAATGGTGGACATTCGACCCTGGACCCCCCTTGAAAAATTCCTGTGTGCGCTACTTATTCTTACGATGTTTTTTCTCCCTCCATTGGGTCTGCGGAATAGTATTTACCATTGCAGACCTAGTTTCCTCTCCTCTGAGGGCTGAGCTCTGACGATGCGAGAGCACCCAAGTCAAACAGGCACTCTAGGGATCTTTAACATGCCGCATACTAAATACTAAAATACTTCAAAATGTGTCTTTCGAATAGCTAATGAAAGCTGTTCTTTGAGAACACGGGATTTTAATTTTAAATCATATAAAAAAAGTTTCGGTTGAATAAGTTACGTTGCTTCTGTAATAATGGTCTACAACTCATTATTTCTTCAGTCTTGTAAAGAAAACTATATGCAGGTGTATGTATGAATAAAAATTAGGTAAACTATAGGTATAGTACATTATTAAATGTAGATAGAAAACAAAAATTTTAAAATTATAATATACTAGCTGGTATACCCGTTCTTCGCACGGGTAAATTGAAAAATTAAACAACACAGAGATTGAAGGTTAAAGAAGTTTTTAATGAGTTAATTTTACGTGCATTTCAAATTAAACAAAAAAAAAAAAGAAGCTTTTTGCATGTCTCAGCTGAACAACAACAAAAAAACCCACCTTTGTTACAGTTTAAGTCTGTAGATCTAATAGCTGATAAAAAGGGTTTTTTTTTTTTTGTTTATAACTCCCCGTAACACCATTGCGGGTCAATGCTTGAAAATACCTCCCTAAGCTGATCTTTGCTCAGCAAAAGTAACACATTGTTAAAAGTTTTGTGTAATGAACGCTTAAAATAGTGTAAATAATTTATATCTGAAAGTGTTATACATTAATATTACTTTCTGTTGTATTTATTTTATGTTAAAATTGTAATATTCGCAAGCAACGCCGTTTCTTAAATTATAATGGCGATTCAATGAAAGACATAGCGAAATGTTAACGATAGAGTCAAGTTGGCAAATGTCTAGTTACTTTCATAGCTCGAGCTTCATTAGAGCTTTGTAAGACCCGCCGTGTAGTGGAGCGATGCACGTTAATACTTTATCCGCCGCATTTTGATTTACTGCAGTTTTTTTCATACAATTTTTTTTTTTGATCACTACATTGAAAATCCCGGGAAATTTAATCCGTTAGAGCTAATAAATTAAATTTTGACATAAACTATTTTTTCAGGACAAAAATAATAATCTTTGCAATCTGCTGAAAGCGTAGTCAGCTGAAAACGCAATATCTACTACAAAACTAGTCGCCTTCCCCGCTAAAATACTCATCATAGAACCCGTGCTGCCATATATCTTGGAAGAGTGGATTTCAAAGAATATTCCTGCTAAGTATTGGTAGAATATTCCTTCTAAGTATGTGTGGTGTGGTAGTTAGGAGAAGGGGGTGCCAGCTCAGGTGTCGTCCTCGTCACTTGACCATGGTTCAAAATTACGTGATCCGTTGCCAAAAGCCCTCGTGTAGCTGGACTGTGTGACGTTAATATTCAATCACTCCAAAAAATACAGTACAGTAAGTAGTTATAATTATTTTTATACTTAAAAATGCAATATTTGCCTATTCAATTAAAATTATAGCGTTATAATTAACTACTAACCACAAAAAATTTTGAAATTTTGTCCAAATGTTGCAGCGTGAAAGAGAAAGTTTATTTATTTAAAGTACCAGAACTGATAAAAGCATTTATTTTTAAAAAAGATTAATTTCTTACTACCAAATGTGCATAATAAAATCATTAAAAAAACATTAAAATAAAGAGAGATTTATAGCAACCTCTCCCTTCAAAACTTAGTTTTATTCTGAAATAAAAAAAATAGGCATTATGCTGATCACAGGAATTAATTAGAAGCGAGCGCCTTGCGTAGCCAAAACAAAAAGGGGTTTTCACAAACAAAAGATAGATATATGCTGACGTGGTCTTTTTTGCAGCGCACGCCAGAATTGCTTGCAGATGGCAGAATTTTTTCCTACTTGACAAATATCGTCATATTTTGGACACTTCACACAATATCTTTATAAATTATAGCCTATGTGTTATTCTGATGTATAAGCTATATTACTGTAAAGTTTCATTAAAATCCATTCAGTTGTTTTTGCGTGAGACTCCCAAACATCCTCACAAACTTTCGCATTTGTAATATATATATTAGATGTGAGTCGTTGGGGGACAAACACTAGAGCTCGCCGCTCTTTTGGTTTCTGATCTCTAATCAATTATAAATTCAAAAAAGTAACCGTGTAAAAAAGCCTGTTTAAAAATTGTTTTTTTTCCCTCCGCATTTTGGAATAGGTAACATTCGAATCGAATTTGATTGGTCAAAAGCAAGGGTGTCCAACCCGCGAGATTCTTTACAACTTTACAAAATTCAATTATTCCGTGCAATATTTTTGTTTTTAATATAGTGTTTTGTAACAAATAAATCTGAGAGAAAACAAATATGAAATTTATCGAACGTAAATCGAGCTCAAACTTACGGACGAAAACCTGTAACATATCATTTACGATGTGCAAATACATGCATCGAGATCGACTTGCAAAAGATAGCGAAATAATTGAGACACTAATATATATATATGCCACTAATTAAATAATGTAAACATAATTTGATCATTGCCTTATTATTAATATATTATCTGTGTTTGTATGCATAAAAATAACGAAAACAACAATAATAAGTTCCTTTTGTTTTGAATTTTCACTCCAATAATTGTTTGCAATGGGCCCAAATCTAATATAAAGATAATATTTTTATGTGCGTCCCGCGGGATTATAATGTTTTTCCGAAGTGGCTCGAAAGATCATTTGTTCAAAAGATTCAAAAAGACTACTTTTATGTTACATTGAAGTCACGAACATTTTTACCTCCTCTTTATATTTTTTATACATATTTTACTCAACACACACACAAAACATTTCAGGAAAAAAGATCAGCTATAGTCCCCCCAAAAATAAAGGTTTACTGTTACTTTTGTACCATTCCTTCTGATCCAGTTATTGCTGCGTCGAAACTTTTCGTGCTTGTTAAAGCCATGTGCATGGTTGAATCCAAACAGCTCGTAACACTGTCTCTAGCTGCGACGCGCCTAGTTTGGACCGTACACGCATCAGAACAAATTAATATGTTTATCTCCCATCTTCATAACAACACCGGACGTTATTTTAACTCCATCTCTCCTCTCTTTTCGTCTGCGTAATTCTTGGAACGTCACTGCATAGAAAAGAAACAGCAACAACAAATAAAAAAAATCGTCTGCTGCTGGGAGGGTGAAAAAAGGCTCTGGAAAAGGGTTGCCGTTATTTTTTACTTCCCCCTGTCAATCACTACAGTTTATTCAGCCGCCAGTGTTAACAGAATTAATCGCCCTGTGTTGTGGCATTGGCGAAGATCTGCTTTCGAAACCAGAGTAATGTCAGCACGTATGAAGCAATGAATTGATTGCTGGCTGCTAGAATATGGGTAAGAGAGAAGGTGCCTGGGTGAGGCGTGAATGGCTACAGAGTGGGAAACGTTAATTGAAGAATAGAAAGATTGCCTTCTACTTCGTACCCTCTTATTCATGTATTCATAGTCGTGATTTTCGTCGGTAGTTATAAGTGGAGAACAATGAGACGGCTATTAGCATATTTTTACGGCTTATTGTAACAAGCTTACTGTATAATGAGGAAGCATTACAAGCTGTTAATGTTCAGCACGCTAGTTAGATGTCTGTGAAGATGGTTAATTGCAGTTGTTTTTGTAAAATTTAAAACTGAACTGCAAGAGCAAAAATACTGATAAAATAATTTCATTTTTTTTATTCGTGTGCTGAAAAAATTTAAAACTGATATTCGAATTGTACGAAATCGATTACGAGTATTTTTGTTTCGTCTATTTATTTTACGACTTGGAAGTAATGAAATAAAAGTAAAAGTGTTAGTTATTATTTTTTTTAAAGTTTTGGAATTCTGAAGGATTAAAAGAATCAAATTATAATTTAAGAGAGCAAAATTTTAAAAAAAAATAAATATAAGAGGTAACAAATGATCGTTTGTTAATTAAACAATCAAATATTTTCGAATAATGTTCATTTCTCATACAAAAAATATACTGGATTAATTACTGTAAACGATAAATAACCTAGAGAATACAATTAAAGAAAATAAAATTAAAAAAATATATAATATTTTTAAAAATACAATTATTTTAGGAATGAAACAATTTGTTTTGATGTCAATAATAAGTGCCATTTTTATTAAATCAGTTATGGGATTTTAATCAACTGAAAAATTCAAATTATTATTTGATAATAATAGAAAACTTTTTACAAAATTAAATTTTAGCTAAAAGAAGATAGAATTCTAATAAAATAGTTACATGAATATTTCCGAATAATTTTAATTGCTCATTCAGAAACATAATGAATTACTGCAAACGATAAATAACTTAGCGAATTTTATTCAAGAAATAAAATTAGGTAGAATGTGTGTAATATTTTTTTAAATATAATTAATTTAATAAGGAAATAATATCTGTTTTTTTTATTTATTTTTAATTATGCTCTTTAAAGATGCAATGTTTTTTCATTATAATCACGTGTTTTTGAAAGCAATAGGAAGTTTTGCAGCTGCAATAGAAAATAAAAATGATTTTATAAAGATATTTTATAACACACATTCTCTCTTCTTGTTAAAATTTTTTAAATTATTTAATATTTATTGAATTCAGCCTCAAAATTAATGATTTTTAGCGAAGAAATACACTGATTATCAAACAGAAAAATCAACAAACATGTTTTCTTTATTTGATAACACATAAAATAAAACAGAATGATTCGTTGTGTGTGTGATTATAGGAGTTTGGTTCTTTTGTATAAATATTAAGATGAATTCCTTAAACAAATTGCTTTTAAATGCTTATTATGGTTATCTTAAATTGTATGTTTTTATATTCTTGTTAACCCCATGACTTACAAATAAAATGGAATTTGATGTATATTTTCTCCCCCCGAGAATGGGGTTCCGGTGTGGTTCAGAAGGGGGATGAACGGTAAGCATTCAAAATTAACTGGAAACGTTGCTTTTGAAACTAAAAAGAAAGAGAAATTGTATGTGTTACCTGTCTCTGTAACTCTCCCCCCTTTAAATGTAAAAACTATGTATTACTTTAAAAAATCATTTCTAAAACTGAGTAATTTAGTTACAAAAATTTTCTATATATCTTTAATGAAATACTAGTCCTAAATTTAACCATTTTGACACCGCGCGCGCTCGATTCAAGAATTCTTAACCACAAATCAAGTTTGAAATAATGAAAAATGCTTTTTTGCAATAAAATAATTTTAATCAGAGAAATTTTCCAATTTTTTTTACCTATATATTCTAGCAGTTATCACACACAAAGGGGGGTCCTGGGGGTCTGAACCTCTCCCCAAAGCCCTTGACTTTTTTCCGATTGATTATAATTCTAAGTATATAGTACGTAAAACTGAATTAAGTATTTGTTATTAATGATTAATTTTTTACGGTTATTTGTTCCCGAAAATCGACAAAATCAAAAGGATAGGTTAGGCGGCGTATTGGAGCATGATACGAGATCAGTGGATTTTCGATCCTGGATCCCCCTTTGAAAAATTCCTGTGTGCGCTACGGTATACTGCTTATCTGTATTACGTATACTGTGCATGAAATATTTAATGAAGTTTTTGTTATACTTACAATTAGATACTACTTAAAAATAATGCTGTCTCATTATTGAAGGTATTCATACTAACCATCTTAATTTTAACTTTCAGCATTCATACTACATAAACTAAAAACAATACTTTCGTTCAGACCCCCAAAAAATAATAAATGCATAACATGCATTAAATTGTTTTTAGAAAATTATATACAATCGATTATGAATATGCATTCACACAAAAAAATTATGCATAAAAATTCAAAAAGTGGCTTTCACACACACACACACAATAACTTTTTCTCCAAAAACCTTACTCTGTCAGCAACAACGAGGTGAGGGGAAAAAATCCCCACTATCTTCTTGCCTATTTGATCAATCAGCCAAATTAGCGAGTCAAAAATAATGGCGATAAATTTGCCAAATTCGGCATGCCCCGTCCAACAATCCCCATCCCCTCCAACCCCAACTGGTTGAGCAACTTTCGCCGTCTTGTTAGTAGCTGGACCGCATACCTCAACACTATCCGCATCCCTCCCATCGCCCCCACCCTTCTCAGATCGCTTTATGCGGGTGGGGGGAGGGGGATACTAGGGAATATCACACATGACATCCCATTAATTCTGGAACTCCATTCATATTTCTCTATTAGGGGGAGGGTGACCCCCTTTTGTAACGCCCTTAGTGACATCGCTTGATTCAGTGTCAACATATCGCACGTGCTTGCGTGGAGGGGGAGGGGGAAATATAATTCTTGTCGAATATGGTTTATTGTGCTCAGAGCTTCAGGTGCGTCTCTTTGTTGGCCCCCAACACCTGTATTTAAAGCGGAATATTTCACGGCTATAATCCTGCCTGACAAGTTTATTTTTTGCCGTATTAAAGAAGAGTGAAAAGATAGATAAGGGCTAAGGCATGAGCTTAAGGCGTACTCTTTGCATTTTTTTTCGTTTGCTGTTTTAAATTTATGACTTTGCATAGTATTTGCGGTGTGAGTAATGCTTTGTTCCTGAGTAAATTGTTCGATGTCAAACGAATGGATGATGACCTGAAGTGAATTTAAAAAAGGATTTCTCAGTCGTGTTCGTTTCGGGAAAAGAAAAAATAATCACAAGGTGTAAATAAAATCATCAGTGTGAACGCAGGATTCGGGTTAGTGGTGAGATTAAAACCGTAAAGCTGTAAAAGATTGTTATTGGGAAGCCGTTGAAATCGAGTAAATTATGAACTTGTTGGAGGAAAAGCAACCGAGTTTTTTCAGAAATAGAGTGGAAGGACAGTTAAATTTGACTCAGAAATGAGGTTATATTATAAAGAATTTTGGAAGGTATGAGAATTAGGTGTGTGTATACACCGTGTTAATGATGTACTTTAGTGTATATAATTGAAATAAAATAATTTGTGAAGCGGAAACTTTTTTTGAAACCATAAATTTTCGTAAAATCCGGCTTATAAAGTGTACATATACTTTAAAGCTGCATTAAAAAAATTTTTTTTTTAGATATATTCGCCGTATAACGAGCACCTACTTTTTTACGAAGAAATTTAAAATGCACATATGCAATACACTTATGTATTGAAGTCATTTATTCGAGGTATCATCCCATGCTTTTAAAAAAAATGGTATAATTCTAGACAAGGACCTCTTAAGGCATGGGCCAGTGCCTCGTCCTCGGTGTGGGCCTCATTTCATTCACGACTCCGTCTTAATAAAACCATAATCCAGATAATGTTAGTGGTCAAATACTATTCCCGTACATATTCTCCGAAAAACAGGGAGAGATGCGGTAGCCCAGTGGTCAAGGTATCGGATCATGGCAGGCATGTCATGAGTTCGAGCCCAGTACCACTGAAGACCCGCCGTGTAGGGCAGCGATGCACGTTAAATCTGTCGAGAGCTGAAACGTCCTCCCTTTGGTGTGGTGTGATATTTTGGAGAGGAGGGTGCCAGCTCAGGTGTCGTCCACGTCACTCTACTGGAGCTCAAAATTACGTGGTCCGTCGCCAAAAGTCCTCGTGTAGCTGAACAGTGCGACGTTAATGTTCACTCACTCACTTCGAAAAACAGGGAATTTCAAATTGCATTTCAATTGGCAAAAGTGGTAAGACTGTTATTATCTGATGACCGTGTTGTCCATGTCTAAGACTTCGCCTAATACCATAAATAATCATTCGACTCACTTAGTCGAAATGCGGCCTACGGTCGAGCCGGTTTGTGCCTAGGTTTTTGAGATTGTGAATCGTGCACATTTATTTGTTTCGAATTGCCATTTGATCGAGTATTTGACAATGCATGCTGTATACTGTCTACTTTTGAAGATGTCAGGTAGGGCCTACTTTTGCTTAGAGACCCAGGACATTAAAGAGCTTTAAGACGTCCTTGCTTCTAGAACTACATCCCTTTAACTTCATTAAGTATGCATTAAATGAACAGTATTTCGATATATGTAGATGTCTAATTTTTTTAATGGTCATCTTTTTTTTTTCAATTCCTACTATTAACTCACACTATCTCTGTATTTATTTATTTATCATGGTGGAATTTTCAATCGTTAATAAAATACATGTTAAAGCGATTAATTGAGCTGAAATTTAATATAGTACATGATTTTATTTTGGATGACAATGCAATAATTTAATTATAATTAATAAAAATGAATTTATTAAAACTAATTATTTGAAGAATTACAAATGCAGCCACGTTAGCGACTTCACGACCTTTTTGTCGACTTGTGTGGAAAATTTGAAAAGATTTTTTTCTCACGTTTTAAAGCATTCAGTTGAACTGAAATTTTATATACACGATTGTTTTGGATGACAGTACGATACTTTAATAGTAATTAATGACCACTTAATACGGTGATTCTGTCCTATGTATGCACATATTTATATTAATTGTAACTATTTAATAAAAAGTAGCTAAAATAAAATTTTTCTTTGTTGATGATCTAAGTAGAAATAGACTTAAAAAGAATATTTTATATTACACACTCGTTTATATACATATTTTTGAAAAGCTATTATTTTTATACCAGGCATATAACGCTCACCCTTGTTGAAAGTGCGTATTATACACCGAATTTACATGGTACATTAATTTACAAAATTTTGTGGAGTATATTATATGAAAAAGGATAGCATTTTGTGTAAGGTCATTAGCAAAAGACGTATATTTTTTAAAAACACATCTGGGACTGTGATTTCGTTCTAATTATTCATTTATTTGTTAATTATAAAATGAGTGAGAGTGTTTATCAATGTTGCATTATAAAGAAACAATTGGGTTATATTGACGCCAGGCTTCGTAAATTTGAACCACGGACAAATGACGATATGGACACAACACCCCCTCTCCAATCTACTACAGCAGAGGTGTCCAATTCGCTGTCTACAAGAAACAAATTCTGCTGCTATGGCATATCACATTAGAAGAACTTGTAGGAAGAAAAAAAAATCTTATTTTCAATTTATTTAAAGAATTCTTAGAACTGTGTGTGTGTTCTGGATATCTTTTTTAATAAAAGTAAAAAAAAAATTGAAATTAAATTTTTGAACAAATAAATAAACGTAATTAATTTAATGTAGCTGCTTGAAAACCTAATTTTAAATGTTACTAAAATTTAGAATTGAAAATGTAAACACTTTTAACACCTACTTGTAATATTTTCATTCAACAGTATTTATAAACGGCATTACATAATACACACACAGTATTGCTATGAAATAAGGCTTGCTGGTAAATATATTATGCAGAATCACTAGAGCGTTAATTTGTAACATAAGGCCTAACTTTACCAAAAGGCCTTACGTAAACTTGGGACATATTTTCATGTTCAGAAACATGTTTCAATTTTTATGTAAGTTCACGTCATCGAAATGAATATGTATGTTTGTAATACTGTCTTTAAAAATTAGAAAAATATTCCATTAATGCACAGCTTTTCGCTGATTCATGTAAAAGTAAATAACAGTTTAGCATCACAGTATAGGGTTATGAAGTATAAAACACATTTGACTCCATAAAAAATAAATTGGCCCGTAGATAAATGAGTAGTATTACGAAAAATGCTTCTCTCTAAAGTCAGAATGTAATATTAATGTTCTAGTGTACTTAAAAGCAAAAGTGTTCGGAATACTTTAACATTAACGAAGACACTCTTGTAGTTCGCTTCCAGGCTTTCTCACGATAGTAAAAAAAAAAAAAAATTAAACTCAACAAATATACATTGTAATTTTATGTCGTAAACCATTTATCACCATTTATTTCTTTACGGTAGTATTGTTCTTTGTTTAGGTAAAGGTGCATGTCTGTTTACACCTAACTTTTTTCAACTGTAAGCCAACAATTGTTTTTTTTTTTAGTTTAAAAGTGGATGTCTGCTTGCAATGGCACTTAATCTTATTAATAGCTTCTAAAGCATCTACCTTCGAGTTCTCACCTTTTTTTTGAAAGCATTCCAATTTTACGTACAAAGCCATACAATGGCCGAGAATCCATTACCGCTAGGTAAGACGAATTATTTGTGAGAGAAACTCAAACAGCGCGCCGTACTAGTACTAAAACATCGCATTCACTACATAGTAGTAACAATCTCGTTAAGAAGTTAGAATGCTTTTTTAACAAAGCCAGCTCATACTAGGATAATCAGAAACTAATAAAAGCATCAAGTAGAGCGGCTGAATGACGAATTACGATCTTTTTATACGAGTTGTTAAGTTGTCTATTACCAATAAATCACCTCTAAACCGATGCTATCTGGTTCTACCGGCAAACGTCTCTTGTTTTTCTTCATTTGTGCTCACACTCATTGCTAGAAAAAAAATTGTGCCAAAGCGAACAAAAAACATGGACGTATTTTTATCTTTTTCGCTTTCCAAGGGCCGTTATCTTGTGCGTGAGGATCATAAAATTAGCTCACAACATGCGGTGGAAATCGTAAAATGTGTCATTTCGATTCGAACGCAGCGTGGTGGCGCGCTTTTCGCGTTGCCAACGGCTGGGAAATGAATAAATACATAAACGACCAGGGAGCGTCCGGTTTCCCGCCAATTCCAGTGACGTTTTCTTCTTTTTTTATATTTTTTTGATTCTTCACCTTCGAGTACCTGGATACACGCCTACCATCTCCCTCAAATTATAACGATCTTGTTGAAATTCTTATGCCATTCCTGCGGTGTTGCGCGAGTTCAACGTTGATGTAATCCTCGTTGCGTAGGTTGGATTTTTGTACGGAGTAATTAATTTTTCCGGATGTGTGATTGATCGTGCATATTTAAATTGGATGGAATGGCAAAAACATGCAAGGTGAAACGAAGATTATATGTTGAGTAAAGTATTCTAACACGCCCCTGTCTTTAATTCGCCAGATAAATGGTACCATAATACATCCGTGCAGCGTTTTTTATAAATGGGACTGCATATAAAAATACTCTTCAGAGATTCATGAAACTTAGGGGATATTGGAAATTGTGCCTTTTAAAAACTTGCTTTCTAAGGTAATTTAATCCAAAACTAACACAGTAACCCCCCCCCAATGTATATTGATTTGGAGGATTTTAGAAATGACTTGTTAAAGCAGGGGTGGCTAATCTTTTTGAGAAGAGTACCATCATTTTATAAAAAATAATTAATGCTGCCACACTTACGATTTTTCCAACCAACAAATATGCAAAAGGGAAAAAATGTCACTGAAAGACTAAGGGATTTTACGCAAATAAATTTTTAATACAAGTCTGCAGTCGAAAAATTCAAAAGTCATATAATAAATAAGACGAAAGTACAAACTTATAGGTTTTACTATTAATAAACTTTTTTGCAAGTTCAATCTATTATGTTAGATATAAAATAAAAATGTGAACATCTTGAATAATTTAATTCAAAATAATTGTTAAACTTTCATTCTTTACTTAATGTGACTTTTGTGAATTACTACCTTTTTTACCAAGTCATCTATAGTAAGATTAAGCTCTTACAGATGCTCACAAAATTAGGTTATAATAGGTGTACATCAGATAGTTTTGAGTGAAATTAATTTGATCATGTTCGTTGCATATTTTGATCCAAATTTGGAGGATTTTTTGTCTGAGATAACCCCACTTCAATAAAATCGCAAAAAAAGTTATACTTATCTTTTTAAAAATTTCAATCTTAAAAACTGGTTTGTCTTTCAATTTCTAATTAAAAAAATAGTTATTTTTTTCAAAAATTTCAATAAATCTACGCATGTCACTGTTACAACTCCACCGTGCCAAATTGTGGCAAACGTGCCGTAGGTTGGCCACCCCTGTGTTGAAGTATTGAAGAATCTCCTGAATCTGCTTCTTACCATATAAAATCAATTTCTTTTCTAAATTGTTTACCTGCCGCTTTTAAGAATTCTTGTATCTATACGTAATATATGCGTTAAAATTGTAAATGGAATTCTAATTAAATTCCCCCCTCCCCAAATTTTTAATTTAAGTTATACTTTATTTGCGTTAATAAATGAATATCCTCCAAACATAATCACCGACGATGGAATTTGAAAAATCATGTATTGCAAATGGAAACATTTCAATTATCTAATGGTGGTGGCAAATGATACTCCACGATTATTAATAAATTTGATGTAATGGTATTGGAAAAATTGTGCATGTACCAAACATCAATACCAATTAATGAATGATAGCTGATTGATATTTTAAGTGGACGAGAGAAAGTTTTCTAATATTCAATTTAAAGAATTCGCAAACTATTTAAAAAATCCTGAAAGTTACTTAAGTTTGCCATTGACACACATTTTTTTCTCGAGATATTTTCTGATAGAGTAAAGATTTGTTTTTTCTACCTTCCTGTTAGCAAACGAATGATCATTTTTCTAATAAATATATATATATATATATATTTAAAGATAGGAGATGATTAATTTCATTTTTGTTGTGCTTGTGTGTATTCATTTAAATATTTTCAACTAAGCTAATATCCTTGTAAGTTTGCATAAATATAATCCTGTTTCTACTAAAAATGAGCGTGTGAAAGACTATCATTACAGCTTCTTCAATTATTTTCCTCTTCTGAATCTTGATAATGTTAAAATATTATTTAATGAGAGAGAGAGATTATATACACTCTGTCGCAAAAAAATATATGCACCCAGAAGAAATCAAGCTACAATCACGAAACTCGGCAAGAATGTAGTCTGGTAAGAGATATGCAAATGATTAAAATTTCGAAGCCAATGAGACAAGGCTAAGTGTGCTATGCGCATATTAGTTGCGCAACTGGGAGAGTTTAAAAGCATGAGTACGAGCGCCGTACGGCTATCCAAACGAATCTGATGACTTTGATAGACGATATTGAGACTTAGGATGCCTCTAAGACGTAACCGGCGGCAGTACGAGCAGCTGACGGACTTTGATAGGGGCCGTATAATAGGCCTCAGAGAAGCAGGTTGGTCGAATAGACGTATCGGCCGCCACCTCGGTCGGAGCGATATGGTAGTTGCTCGGTGTTGGCAACAGTGGATCACAGAAGGCAGAGTGTACCGTCGTGGAGGGTCAGGACGTCCCAGGAACACAAATGATCGCGAGGATCGTGCAATCAGAAGAGTGGCCACTTCGGCACCAACAACGTCGCTAGCATCGATTCAACGCCACTTACCTACTTCCAGACATCCAGTGCCATCAAGAGAAACCATAAGGAGACGACTGACCGAAGTTGGCTTGAGGAGCCGACGTCCGCTAAGACGCTTACCACTGACCCCACATCATAGGCAGTGTCGACTGGATTTTTGCCGACCTCGGGCAACTTGGAGTGTGACAGACTGGAGACGTGTCATCTTCAGTGATGAATCCCGATTCAGTCTCAGTGCTGATGACCACCGCACACGTGTCTGGAGGCGCACCGGCCAGCGGTCCGATCCGGCATTTATTGTCGAGCGGCATACAGCAATTTCACAAGGTGTGACAGTGTGGGGAGCAATTTCTTGGGACACACGATCATCTTTAGTGGTCCTTCAAGGCACTTTGACAGCTCGCAGATACGTGGACGATATTTTAACGCCGATTGTGCTACCCATGCTATCAAGTCGCCCAGGTGCCATTTATCAACAGGATAATGCTCGTCCACATACTGCGCGACTCTCCCAACAATGTATTCAAGGATATGACGTCCTACCATGGCCTGCCAGGACACCAGATCTTTCGCCAATAGAGCATGTCTGGACGCGCTGGGAAGTCAACTGCAGCCGTCCCGAGATACAGGAGAATTAACTGCGCAGATGCAAAGACTATGGCAGGATCTTCCACAGGGGGTCATAAGTGATCTAATTGAATCGATGCCACGCCGAATTTCGGCTTGTATAGCTGCCAGAGGTGGCTTTACTACTTACTGATTTTTAACCTTTTGCAAGCTGTAACCGCTTAATAAAATGATATTTTGTTCTGAATTTTTAATCCTTTGTTTATTTTCATATACACTACATGCATACCAAATTTCGTGAATGTAGCTCAATTTCTTCTGGGTGCATATATTTTTTTGCGACAGAGTGTATTTGCCGGTTGTGTGTGTGTGTGTTCCTCCCTCTCTTTCTCAATGCAAAAACGATAATGAATCATTCATTCTAAATTTATACTTTACACAAACTGATTATTTGACTCATTAACATATCTTTGAGATAAATTAACCATTCAGGTTTACTTATCTGTTAATTAGTTACACTTAAATTCAATACACACGCATATTATATAGCCATTCATGTACAATAATCTTTTATATCTTATCGTAATACTTCAAAAATGGAATTGCGGAATGGTTCATTAACAAGCTTCTATTTTAAAAATGTAAACTAGTTAAATTTATTTTAAAATAAGCCAGTTTCCTTATGGACAATGCCATTAGATATTCATATGACGAGCTCTGAAAATACATGACTGGCTGTTTGGCAAAGGAAAAGCTATTTAAAAACAACAATATCTTCAATTTTCTGTGCTGGTCACTTGTTTGTAAAATAAAATATATTTCCAGCCTTAAGGCAGTAGTATCAATTCTCCAAAAGTGAGGAAAAACCTAGGTATATAAAAATTTTTTTCTGTATAGATAGATATTTAATTTCTTGCGTATTGCTGGTTGAAAAAATTCGCAGAAAATATATTCATTTTCTTTTTTAAAAAAATCAGTCTAGTAAGCTCTTAAAATAGGGCTTCTTGAGGTGAGGAAGTATCAAGCACAAGACATTTGTGGCGTATAAAAACGATATTTCTTTTTTGGCCGTATTTAATGTAAGATAAAATTGAATTTGTGTGTGTGCAAAACTTTTTAATAAATGAACTTTCAGATTAATTCTAATAAAGTAAATGTCTAATTCTTATGCCTATCTCATATGATTCGTAATTTTTATACCCAAGGTGACAAAAATATTGGTTGATGTAGAAATTGGGAGAAATATTACTTTAATGAACTTTAATCATAAAAAGGCAAAGCAAAATACATAATTTTTTAGTTCATGTATTTATTGGGAATGTTTAGGTGTTAAGAAGCAATTTATTTTGGATTTATGACTTTACAAATTCTTATTGTGCTTATTGACTAAAAATGTTTTATCTTCTTATCTGTACTTCATTTACAAATTACATTTATATTCTTTTATACAAATGCAGCAAATACAAATGTCAATTTGAGAACAGTTTAATGACATAAGTACACACATCGCTCATACACCCTCACCCAGAAGTGCGAGAGGGAAAAAAAGAAATTTCCATTGGGATAAAGTTATACTCTTGTGAAATGCCCGTGCAATGCTGGGCTAAATGGAGGGGAAACAGACCCGTCCGACGGGACAAAGACGTGAAAGAAATTTCGAAAAAGGGAATTTTAATGATTAAATATAGAAATTACACACAAACCAGGAAGTAATGATATCGAGAGGGATAAACGAAATTCCTACAGGCATAAAGTTATACACTCGAAAAAACCCGTGTAATGCCGAGTCATGCAACTAGTATTTTTATAAAAGTCAAAATAATAAGTATTACACGTAACTTGCATTAAAGTATCACTCCCTTGAAGAGAGAGGTGATTTATTATAATTTCTCTTAACAAGGTGGGTAAAAAATTGAATTTATTTTTAATTTATCTGTTTGAAGAAAGCAGTAGTGTTTATTATTCAAAAGTTGTTATTGTGGAATAATGTCAATCAATCAAATATGCTTTTTCATGAACTCCTATTGAATCATGCTTGGGAAATGCGGGAAACAACCTACAGAATAACAACGGGTGGAATATTTATATTATATATTTAATTGTTTTATATTTTGGTATTACGTGGTGAAGTCATCTCATTCATACAATATCTGTATTTATACCCCTTAAGGTATGTGTCCTATAGAGAGATCGACTGTTTTTTCATTTTAACTTCCAAGCAGTGGTGTACACAAGAGTGGTGTTTGGGGTATCAAATCTAAGTATTAAATTTTACATCCTGGTACTTCCAACCAGTGGCGTAGCTAGGTATCCAAGGGCCCTGGTGCAAAAAAAAAAAGAGGGCCCGAGCTTGGTTGTATGTATTTTATAAAGTAAAAAAGTGAAAAAAATATATATTTTAAATATACACAGCTACAATTTTCATTTACTATCTTCTCTTTCTTGGCGTTGTTTGTGCTTAAACGTACCACTAGGTTTCTTTATTTTTATCCAAAATTTTTGTTTTATAATTTATCCAATACTATTCGTTTGTGCTGGAGTACTTACTCATCTTATAAGGAAAGAGAAATGTGTAATTCTGTGCTACAAAACGTCGTTGGGAATCTCTAGCTATTTATTTCTTTATTCGGGAGGATGGAACTCATCAACCAGAGGGCTTAGATTTACAAAATGGTCCATCCAGATAGACAGAAATGATGCAAAAAATATGCATGAGCAAGAAAATACATTACGATATTATTATAATTATGTAAAAAAGAGAAAAAAACCCCACCTCTGCAAAAGAGCAGAGCAGGGGGGAGGACAAAATTACATCAGTGTATTGCAGATACGGCTAATGTTGCGAAATATTGAAACAGGAAACTCTCTCTCTCTCTACTAGCTTATAATGAATCAAATTGTTGCTAAAAATAGAATGTAACTAGGAAGGAATTGCTTCTTGTGTAGGTTTTTAAGATATAATGATAAGTATGGTAAGATTTTTCATGGAACTTGAAGTTTATTTTCAAGTAACAGCTTATAGAAAAATGCAAAAATTGAAAATAACAAACTTTTTTCAATAATATCGCAAATTTGACTTGCTTGGTACTCAGGTCCGAGGCACCGCCTAGTCCATTGGTAGCTACGCCATTGCTTCCATCCAAGTGTTTTTTAAATGTAATCCTTCCCATGAAAACAGTCTGTGTACGCTATTGCTTCTAAGTAAGAATCTAGCCAGACTCATTGAAAGATTCCCATGAAGGCAGTCTGTGTACGCCATTGCTTCTAAGTAAGAATCTAGCCAGATTCATTGAAAGATTCCCATGAAAGCAGTCTGTGTACGCCATTGCTTCTAAGAAAGAATCTAGCCAGACTCATTGAAAGATTCCCATGAAGGCAGTCTGTGTACGCCATTGCTTCTAAGTAAGAATCTAGCCAGACTCATTGAAAGAGTCCAAGTCCTCAATGAGAGAAATTATAAATAGTAGACGTGTACTTGAGAAAATGCAGACAACTAATTACGAATGCAAGTTTCAACTATATTTAATGCAATATCTTAGTTTAAATATAGACATAGCTATTTTAATTTTTCATTTCCCTGTCGACTATTAAATAAAGGAGTTGTAATATTTTTTTATACATATTATTTATAGTAATATTTTTCATTTATTATATCAGTGTTTCCCAAACTTTTGACATATGTGTACCGCTTCTCAGTGCCTATTTAAGCTCATTTCGGGCCCTGGGCGCAGAAGATTTACAGGCCCCCTTGGCGCTGTAAGATCGAAATTTATAACCAGAAAATCTGGTGAAGTTCAGCTTATCCAGGATAGTGGATAAACTGACATTGCCCTTCTATACTTTTCGTAACGTCCGCTCGTCAGAAAATAGATGTATTTTAATAACAATCAAAATATATTTACTTTTTTTTTTTGTGTGTGACATATGCAGAATAATTTGAAAAGAGAAATAAAATTTTATTCTTAATAAAATGTAAATAAAAATTATATTATAAATAACATTTATTTGAATTAATAAGAATGAAATTGTTTATGATGAGTTGACAGATCGTCATAATTTAGCTCCTCGGTTGTTAATTTTAATCTGAGATGCGGTTCCATGTCCAATAGTGTTGTTCCTTTTTTCAACTTAATCTCTAGAAATGCTGAAAAAACAACTTCACATAAATCGGAAGTTGGAAAAAGCAAGATGTATTTCGTAACTTTTACCGGAACCGGATAAACTGTTGCATTTATAACCAGAATGTACACTCCTCGTATTTATTTTTCAAGAATTTGTCTGAAGCCAATGCCAACAATTACCTTTCTTTCGTTAGCGACAAATTTTTTGGCGGGATTTACAAAAGCGCGTAACAAACATTTCCTATGAGAAAAATTGCACACAAAAGCAAAAAATACAAAGGCGCCTGGAGAAGCCACTAACTATTAACAAAGTTGTCTATGTAGCGAAGTATGGTACACTCCCGCCGTATCACGCTGGAATATATGTAATATTTTTACGTTTTTCTTAAAAAATGCGATTATATTATGTGTGATTTTATATTATAACATTCAAATTAATTGTATTTTCTTTTCTTTTCAG
Organism: Trichonephila clavipes; assembly: GCA_019973935.1. Lineage (NCBI taxonomy): Eukaryota > Metazoa > Arthropoda > Arachnida > Araneae > Nephilidae > Trichonephila > Trichonephila clavipes. The sequence continues at coordinate 23,177 of BMAU01013554.1, forward strand.
GTAAGTTATATATTCCTGATGGATTATTATTGTCATTGGATCTCACGTGAGTCATCTGTTGGTCTTTTTCTCATTAGTTCTCATTTTTATACCCAGCGTATAACGCGCACCCGTTAATTTCCACTTTAATTTTTGTGTTAAAAGTCCGCGTTATACGCCGGATTTTACGGTAACTACCTGGAAAATTAAAATTAAAGGAACAGAATAAAATCACCAATGACGTAATAAAAATCAATCACGTGAACAATGACTGAATCAATCTGATACCACACAACACCGTACACACCAAAGGTGGCAAAAATCATCACCTGCCGGCGAGAAAATAAAATTTTTTTTCGTAATGTCCTCAAATTCAATCAATAAGTCGACCCCTCGAATCTCAAACCGCGATTATAGCGGTGCGAACTGATAATCTGTTCTCGCGTGCTCTTATTAATTAGAGCGACCGGGAAATGTGAGAAGACAATGCCATGGCAGGCTCTCCGGGGACTGGGCGGAGGGCCCTTTCATCCCGATGGGCCCTCTCATTAGTTGGGGCCGCCGATGTGCCTCATTACCAGGGAGGAGGGGGCCGAGGTTTCTGTCACGGGGCTCCAGTGTCAGAGCTTCTACTTCGTTAGTGCCTTTCCGCCGGATCGGTTTAAATTGTGCAGAAATTTTGGATTTAGTGTGTAAAGAAAATGGTCTGTGCCATGCTCTGGTGGACGTAGTGATAGATTGTCCATGCTCTAATTGGTTTGCTAGAGTTGTTCGTTTGCTGGTAAAAAAACATTTCTTCAGGACATGATTCAGAATAGGATTAAGGATATTCCATGTCTTAGTTTGTTGTACAATTACAAAGATTGTACTCCACATTACAAAGCATTTTTCATTACCACTGCATTACCGAATTGTATAAGCTTAATTTATAAGCTGTAACTACAATAAGCACTGTAGTAATTATTTTTTTATAGAAGATTTAACAATCTTACCCAGTGTGCCTACTTATAACTCCAATAAGTACGTGAGGGTATTTTTCTTTTTTGGCAATGTTCTTTTTACCGTTTTCCATTTTTTTTAAGTATAGGAACTTGTATGTAACTAAGGTGGATGAGTTCGTTGATTACCGGATTTCGGTTTGAAAATGCATTGATATTACTTGATAATAAAAAATATAATTGAACAAATGATTGAATAGAGTAACAAGATTTGGTTCCTTATTAGAACAAAAAGACTTGTTACAGACTTCTCTGTTCCTTTTATTGGACTTAAAAATATAGAGAGTTATTGTTTGTTGTTTTAGAAATAAAATCTTACGAATTTCTTATCGGAGGATGATGTTGTAATGTGTCTTAAACTAATAATTTTCACAACTTTTAAATAAAAAGATGATGAAGAATTTTGTATGTTCAGACAACGTTTGCTTTCTTATTCTATTGTAAAGAAGTATGCGAATTGTGATGCTTGACTGAATCATGAATTGTTACAAAATATTCGAATATTTTCAGCCATTCTCTCTCTCTCACACACAAACACCAAATAGCATTCTCATTTGCAGGTGTTTCTGAAAGTAAATTGGAAAACCTATTGCTTTCATCAAAAATAAGTTGTACCGTTTCGTTTTTTCCTATAAACCTTGAAATGATATTTTTCGAAAGAATACATTCCAAGGCAGTTAAATTTGATTTAAAAAACTATAAATATGTACATTTATTTGCAGAATAAATAAATAGTATAATTTTAAGTAATGTAATGTGTGTGTGATTGATAAACATTGTAAGAGGCTTTTTGAAAAGGATGTATGTCTATATATATACCCAGTGGCACACACAAATTTTTCAAGGAGGGGTGAGGGATCCAGGTTTGAAAACCCACCATTCTCGTATGATACATGTGAGGAAATATCGGCCACGCGAGGGCGCTGGTGTGCGCACATCTGTATTAAAATTGTAAAGATCGTAAGTGTGTAACTTGTATCGTAGAATGTAAGCCGCGTCGCGGCAATTCGTTACCTACTTAAACATTACTATACTTGAATTAACTCATGGAACTATACATATATTGTGGACTGTCTAACTAATTCGCCAGGATACACACTCACTTCAGTTCGATATAATTATGGACATTTGCTTCGTTTATAATTCGTCACAATACCTCAATACGCCGCCAAACATATTTTTTTGATTTTGGGAACAAAAACATAAGTAAATTATTGAATAGCATTAATTAATAAAATAAATCAGTAATAACAAATACTTCATTAAATTTTATGTACTATATACATAGGATTATCATCAGCCGAAAAAAAATCAGGGGCTATGGAGGGGGACCCGTGGTCCACCCCTTGTGTGCGCCACTTCTATAACCTGATCTAAACCTTCGCAAAATTGCTGGTGTGATATTAATTCCTGAGATGGAATGTTCATGTAAATAAAGATACTGACTAATAAGTTTTAACGACTGTGAACATATTTTATATTCTTTACGAAAACAAATTCCTGACTCACCATTACTATATTTCGAGAATTTTTATTTAAAACAAATTAGAAAAGATTAATTTTCGACACATCAAAACGTGTAAAGTGTCTTTTCAAAAAAGCTAGGCTTGAATAATTAACTAGCTTTTATACATTTATTGCAAACATTTCATTTTACGTTGCTATTTATTAAACTTTTAGTATCAAAATAGATTTTAAATTTGAGGAAAGAGGAGATTTGTACCACTCTTGAAAGTAAATGGAATAGCATATGAGCTTTTGAAAGAACAGATATCTTTTAATTTCTGCAATTATTTGCCATTAAATATCAGTAGCTAATCTTTATATCTTTGCATAATTAGTATTTGCCATTCATAATTTAAAATAAAGCACATTATCGCGTAAAAATTCCTATTCGAATTCATTCGAAGATATTAATGCCGTTTAATTCTATTTAAGCATCTCAACTCTCGTATCTTCCATTCAAATGTACGGAAATGCCCCGAGTTGTACATGAGAGGTTAAACTCCCATGATTCTCTCCTTTTTCTTTCGTACGGTTTGAGACCTATCATTTTTTCCCCTCCTCTTCATTTTCAATGCCGATTTTTGAAGTGTCCTCTTAACTCAAACCATTGAGACAGTTCTTCATCATTATTTAATCGAAACCTTGTAAATAGTCAATGAAAACCTGCAGGAATTTTCGGTGTGTGTGTGTATATATACACGCATCTCTATCTCTATCCCTCCATATATTTAAATCCATCTGCACCCCCATTCTATTCAAAAACCGCTCGTCTTGTGTGTCCTATAAACGGGTATTCAATTTATTTCAATATTTTTTTTTTTTTTTTATCTATCCTCATACCCTGCAGTTATCACGAAACGGAAAAAGATTGCGCATTTTCGGGAAAAAGAAGAATCTCTTTTCCCGCTCAGAGAAAGAGGGGTGGGGTGAGGGGAATTGAAGGGGGTGTAGTGGAGAAATTGAAACAAAAGAATCAGCTCTTCTTTCTTTCCTTCGTTTCATTATTTCCCCGAGAGGTTGAGTTGAGCTGCATTTGGCTGCGTCTCTCTCAGAGCGTAAGAGAAGCACGCACCACTAATTCCCGAATATCTTTTCCTCGACGAGTGTCTCTACTCCAGAAAATCCGATGCAATAATTCCGGCTCCGGGAGCAGGGAGTCAGATTCTAAAGTGTTCTCGAAAACTTCCCCCTTTAGCGGAAACGTCGGTTGAGGCGGAATGCCCTGGTAAAGAGGAGCCACCAAATGTCAGACAGCCAATCAAGCGTGCGCTATCGGTATTAACAGCCAATGACGGAACGACCTGAAGAGTTTTCGAGTGGATTAGCGTAATACTTATAGAGGATTGGTTTTGCGGCGTTTTCGAGTAGTAAGCACGGCTCCTGTTTTTTTCCACATTTTTACGTCGTATATTTTATTTAGCTTTTTTTTTCTCCTTCGACTTTTGATGCTGCTGTTTTATTGCGAAAGGCCTGATGTTTTAAGTGGGGTTCTTAGTAAAAATGCACAACGAGCTATGTGCTGTTTGCTTCTTAACAAGGAAAGGCCGAAACTGATGTAATTTGTTTCGATTTTGTTTGTTTTGCTTTTGGCGCATCGTCGATGATGTGCTGCGGGAAGGTTTTCTTTTTGTTTGCCGTCAACAGAGTAAAAAAAAAAGCTTCTTTTTACGGTTATTTTTTTCATTAGAAAATAAGCTTTTGTTTGTTTTTTGTATACTCTCGTATTCGACTACCAAATATATGTATTAAATTAAATTAAAGATAAAATAATTAAGAGTATCTTTTAACTATTAATATCATGAGAGAGCTAGACCTTACATGGGATTTGATACTCTAAATAGTTGCCTATTTAAAAAAGGAATTTTGACCTTTTTGAATATACATTCATAAATTCTTTTAAATTGATGCAATACCTTTTAAAATTGTTTACTTAGCCTCAATATGTCTTTTTTTGTGTTGCTTCTGTGTTGCACACCTAATTGTAATAATATTAAATTTTCTTATTTTTTTTACCTCTGTAGTACTTCTGTGGTGCCATCTATGTACATTTTTGAGAACTAAAATAATTCAGAAGCCCTTTCTTTAAGGACCTAACTGCTTATTGAATAGTTTATTAAAATCTAAGGGAAAATGCACTTGATATTTTGTAATATACATTTATCAATCAAATATTTTCCTTTTAAAAGAATTTATATTTTAATTATTTCCAGTCAGTATAAAAGTATTTTAAGAAATCATGCTTGAATGAATAAGCTGATTCCCCCCTTCATATTTCCAGTCCGTCTGCTTTTGTTTGACTAGTGATGATTTATAAGCTTTTCAATCAATTTTTTAAAAATAAAATGTTTATATTATTAGTCTGTAATCCTTTTGAAGTTCCTGTTTTATCTATATAACTTATTTTCCCTCATAATATCGGCTAAGGGTAATATTACCAGAGGCTTATTGTAATCGTAAATAATTGTTTCAACATCAAGTTGTGATGTGTGTAATCGGATGGCGAAAACAATTTTTGAAGCATAATGCATGAGGTATTAGTTTTGAGCTTCGTTTGAAATGTGTACAATCTCTCTCTCTCTATTTATACACATAAACTTTTGTTTGTAAAAATTGTAACACCATAAGGCAATCATGTGATCGAAGTGAAATTTTTAGCAAATACAAATTAGGATGTGTTATTGGTATGATTAAATATTTAGAGTCGCAGCACCTTCTGTACAACTGATATAATCCAATAAACAGATAGGTGTTTTTTTTTATGCCCAAAAGAACCTAGCTCACCCGAGAAGTGCTTAGAGCTACAGACCGATCCCTCTAGCGTTGGGGTGACTGTTGGAGCTCTTAGTCCTTCCGGACTCTAATCTCCTATCCTGAAATTTTAAGATGACTGTGTGTACAGAATTTTACCATTGCCCTTTTTGGAAAAGTATTAATTTAAATGAAAAATAAATATGTGTAGATCTTGAATATATAAGAATTTAATGGGTGTAAAACATTTAAATTATATTAAAAAGAGAATAAAAAAAGCTCTTTTAAGAGCTAGAAAATCAAAGTATGAAGCGTCCATTAAGTGGGTGGAGTTACGTTGGCCAATCGGAAACAACTACTCCCACGTCCAGACTTTATTGAAAAAAAAAATCGAAGTTTACATTTTAAAAACATTAGAAGACAGTAAAATTGCAAAATACAAATTTAAATGAAACTGCACTATATACATACATGTGCGTGAACGTAATACAAATATGCAAAGCAAATATAATAAAAATAATAATAACATAAGAAATATATTATGTGAAGGAAAAAAAATCCATTGCCACCTAAGGAATTTGATCCCGGATTGAATAGGCAATTTGAATACATGATTTTAGTTTAAAGTGGATGGAAGGATTTCTAACGATAGACTGGAGCCAGGCTTTTTTAGCATTTTGAGATGGAGAGACCAAATGGAAATCCTTAGTCAGAGGATATGCAAACACATAATGGTCAGCGTCCCCAACACAACTACAAAGACAAGTGGGAAAAGTTTTTAATTTGAAGCGATACAAATAAGAAACAAATGGGCCATGATTTGTTAAGAATTGAGTAACGTAACTGGAATGAGGATAGATATCAAAACTATTGGGAAAGAAGAATTTGACTCGTAAGCCAGTATTAGAGTTTGACCACCAACTCTCCCAGCCCCCAATTAATTTATTTTGAAGTGTTTTGATGACATAAGAGCGAGGAGCGGGGACACTCACTTCAACACCATTAGCGGTAGCGACTTTAGCAAAATGATCTGCAATATCATTTAAAAAATTATTATTATGAGCCTTAACCCAGAAAATATTATAAAAGTTGCAGTACATAGAGAGTTTATTCTTTATTAAATTTATTCTTTATTAAATTAAGATAGGCAGATTTTTTGTTAGGACTTTTAAGGAAAAAAATGAATGATAAACCATCGGTATAAATATTAATTTTAACATTTTTAGCAACAGCCGATAATACGGAGAATCCAATTGCAGATACCTCCGTTGGAAAACAGTATTGTAGGGCTTTAATTTAAAAGAATAGGTCCCATAAAGGGACCCCCGATAAAAAATGCATACCGTGAACCCGGTCTCAGTCCCAATTTTGGATCCGTCGGTGTAATCCTCCCACTCATTAGGCACCTGCAATTGATTAAAATAAATAAATCTATTACGAGCTTTCACAGAGTGAAGAGGAATATATATAAAATTTTCAATGGCATGACAATCAAAATTATTAAATTCAGGGTTTCGAAGTTTCCAGATATGGTATTTAAGAAAAGCTTTTTTAACAGAAAGGTGAATTGGAGGAGTACCAGATATGATTTGTAATGCGTTGGTGGGTGAGGTCCTATAGCCCTTCGTGATTTTTAAAAGGTACCACAATTTAAAAATTTTAAAATTAAAATTGGAAAACAAGATTCTATTAAACTGAAGAGTTATTACTTAATTTTTCCAAGCCTGCATCTGCACCAACACCCATTCCAATAATGCTTAACCCCAAACCTTCGGGACCTTTTAATAATTCCACTGGAAATGCGTCCATTTTTTTCAATACGTTTTTCCAACTCATATTCGGCTGATGCAGCTACAGGATCTACATCATCATTATGCTGATCATAATCTTCAACAGATAGGTGTTGCTGGATGTTTAAAATTATTAGTTGCCGTATGCCAGGGGGTTAAACTTATCATAAGAAGTCGTTATACCGCTAACACAACAGAGGGCGCCACATAAGTGAGTTCCAGTGTTTGAGCGAGGATTGTTGACAAGTCTTCGTGAAGGTAGTTTTTTTTTTACTTTAAGTTCCTATAACTGTAGCTCAGTGGAACTACAGTGATGCTGGTAAAAGAGGGGGACTGCAGATTGGCAGAAAAGTCGGAAATCTGGCAATGGTTGGCGAAGGGTTACGTCAGCACTGGATGACAGACACCTTATTCACACACACACACACACACACACACATGGTAGTGATGGATCGCAGAGCGTCCTCCCTACAACTGGAAGAACATCCGGGCACTGTTCTAGTTATACTATTGTTTGCTCCAATTGACCCGGGCACTGTTCTAGATCTACTATTGTTTGCTCCAATTGACCGGTGTCTGTTGCACCGTGGTCTGCATGCAAGAGTTCTTTTGTATAAGATTCCTCTGACACAAAACCATCAGCAATATGAAGCTGCAATGGGCTCATCAGTATAGAGGCTGAGGTGTTGATTGGCGTCAAGTCGCCTTTTTGAGGAATACATCTTTGTGTTTTGGTTTACAATGAAGGCCACATCGTATTAGACACTATACTGGTGGACGCCATCTTTCGTTGTGGGTTATCTAACCTCATTCTGGACAAACAACGAACGTTAAAGTGTGGGACGCCATTTGATACCAAGAACGATTATAGCTGATGAGAAGTATAGACAATCTCAACCACGACCAATTATCAGATAAGTTCTAGTGCCTTCCTTTAAAGCCTTTCTGGAGGTTTACAAGTCCATATGTTGCTAGGAATGTTCAAGACCTTTTCTCAGCCCAACACTTAGAGGTTCTCCCTTGACCTATTTGCTCACCTTTTGGATATGTCTGGTGTTTCGTCGGTAGGCGTCTCGTTCGTGTTGTTCGCTTCATTGCTAATGCGGATTAATTTCGAGTGCAGATAGAAGCGACATGGAATGCTATTCTTCAGTATAGATTCAAAATCTGTTTGATTTGATGCCAAGTCGTATAAAAACGCGTGGTGTATTCACAAAATAGTGATTTTTGACACGTTATCTTATTCTTTTGCTATATACATTGAATCGCTTGCTTCTATCCACACATCCCTTGTGCACACGAGGACAATTGGCGATGGATCTCGTAATTCTGAAACACTGCCAAGTGTCGAAGATGACAACTTTGCTGGCGTTTCTCTCCAAACTTGCGCACCACGCATGAGAACTTTGAACTTCGACAAATTAACATGCATCAACCCAACTTCATGGTGGGTCTTTGGAAGTAACAGGACATGAACGTTGGACATGTGTTTATCGACCATGACGACGAGGCTGTTGCTGCCACTTTTTTTGGGTGGGGGTGGGGTGGGGGGAGTAAATCTGAAGGACTATTTTTAAAAAAACTTAAAATGAAACACATTTATTACAATTCAATTCAGTAAAGTATTTTTATGAATATATATTTCATAATATTTATATATATACTCATAAATTTGCAAGAAATTTTCCTTTGGGACAATAAACTTAAGGTATAGTTTTTAAATCCTCAATGTTCTCTAGTTCCTCCCCCCTTCCTTTCTGCATAAATAGTTGGATAAGTGAAGTAGTGTATTTTTTACGGCAATAGGTGGAGTTTTCATCGTTAAGATATAATTTAAAATTTTTCTAGATATTGTAACACTGCTGCAGTTTGTTGTCGAAAATATTTAAAAATATGTTCTATGTTTTACAGCTTGATATTAAAAAAATAATAGATTTCACAATTTAATCTACCACACACGTAGTCTTACATAAGTAATTATAAATGTATGAATCATTCTGCTTCTTAATGATCTCGGTCAACATTTAATGTTAAACATCTCATACCGTAACGCACACAGGAATTTTTTAAAGGGGGGGGGGAGTCCAGAGTCGAATGTCCACCGTTCTCGCATCATACTCCAATATGCCCTCCAACATATTCTTTTGATTTTGTCGATTTTCGAGAACCAAAAACAGTAAAAAATTAATTGAATAAATAATTAGCATTAATGAATAAAATTAATCATTAATAATAAATATTTGATTAAATTTTACGTACTATGTACATAATCAATCGAAAAAAAAATCAAGGGCTATGAAGCGGTCTGGACCCTGTGACCTCACCCTCTTGTGTGCGCCACTGATCTCACACGATCACAAATTATAGAATTTTAAGAACTTCAAGATGTAGACTTTTTATAAGCCAGAAAAGGATGGACAATATGTAAAATGGGCTACAATTCTGAAATCTTGTATTCACCAGAGCAGTTACGGATGGAGGATGTAAAGTGGGGCATTAAGCAAACTTTAAGACCCCCCCTCCCCCTTCGACTTCATACATAACAGCACTTTCAAATGTACAAAAATTAATTTTTAGAATCCTTCAGGCCACCAGTGTGTAGCTAATTATTATACCCAATATTGCGAACTTATTTATGGCAAAATTCTAACTTTCTTTCCTGGTTCTAATCAGACTTTAGTTTCTAATTCCATGTCTTTGCTAATTCCCAACAGGCTATCATCTACTTCATCAGAACCTTTTCACTCTGTCATCAAATTAAATTTCATCTCTTATTCCAATTATCAATTTTCATCTCGTTTAATTAACCGTCTTCTCTACCCAGATAATTCCCGTCCTCTAATTGATTATTCAATTACAGTTTGAGCCGTAATCAAATCTGCCGCGATTAATAACAGTCGAATAGTTGTCAATAATCGAATTTCCCGCCAAAAGTATATTCTTTTTGCGCCCAGAATTCAAAATGGCGACCACGTCTTTTCTGATTGGTGGAAAAGAAAGTCCGATAAGCAGTTTCGAATGATTGACGCGGCTAATGAGACGCTGCGCTAATTAATATCATTAGGAGCATCTGATTGCATTATGGCAATTATGTAAAGCTGTCTCACCATATTTCTGCCATTTTTAATGATATTTGAGGGCCGACTTGCGTTTGATGGTGGACTAATACCAAAAGAAAAGTGCTGCGTAGTTACACCATTTTCAGGGAAGCCTTGTTTGCTCTACTTGGATGTAGCTAATCGGGTTAGCTTGTACGAGAATAGAAAACTTCAGAAGTTAGCCTCTTTTTTCCCCCCTTTACCCTTTAGGAGAAGCGAAAGCGATTCTATACAGAAATCTACGTTTCTGGTTTGTTTCGTGTTGCTTTGGAAATAGCGCGTGGAATTGTATTTGCTGTAAAGGCTATGGACTAGAGACAGTAGCGCACACAAGAGTTTTCTGGAGGAGGGGGCGGTCCAGGGTCGAAAGTCAACCATTCTTGTATCGTGCTCCTTTTGGTTTAATCAATTTTCGGGAACAAAACACAGTAAAAAACTAATTATTGTATAAATAATTAGCATTAATTAATAAAATTATTCATTAAAAACAAATATAGAATTGAATTTTACGTATTATATACTTGAAATTACAATCAATCGGGAAAAAATCAAGGGCTTTGGGGGGTCCAGACTCTAGGACACCCCTTGTGTGTGCCACTGACTAGAGATCATTTCAGCTAACTCCAATTTATTTAAAAATTTATTAAATACAGCCGAATCTCTATTTAACGAAGTTGCTATTACCCCCCAGAAAGTTCGTTATGTGGAAAATTAGTATACTGGTACAGCGTTTTTCTCAAACTGTGGGTGTGACCCTAGGGGGATGTGATAAACCTAGGTGGGGGCGCGAGCATATCGAAAAAATCGAAAATAAAAGAATTAAAGAAATTATCAATTTACTGAAAGGAAGCAAAACAAAATACATTCTGACACAAAAAAATACAGTCACACTGATATAATATACTTATAAATGTATCAGTACTGCACAAAGTATATGATAATTAATTCTCTCTCTCTCTCTCCTCTCTCTCTCTCTCTCCATCAATACTAAATTAAAAACAAGTTTTGTAATTACTAGTGACTCCCTTGGACTTGTTATACAAAATTTAATACTATCTTGGTAATTTGCTCGGTTTATAAGTAAAATCGTATTCTAGCTTTAACCTCGAAGTACTTTATTATTGCATTCAATACATTGCTATTGTATGAAAAGGGCGCAATGAAAATTATGACTGAAAATTGGATCCCAAGTATTGAAAGTTTGAGAAGAATTGTATTAGTAGCATGAAATATTAATATATGAAATATTTTTTTCACATGTTGCTCAATTGTATATTTTCTATAATTGAGATCCCCAAGCATTGATATTCAGATTTTGAGTGACCATGGATCAAAATTTGCGAGGTCCGTTGCCAAAAGTTCTCGAGTAGCTGAACAATGCGACGTTAATATTCATTCACTCACTCAGATTTTAAATGAACTCCCCTCGCCAAAAGTGATTTGCATTTTAAATTAAGTTACTTAAAGTAAGTTAAGTTAATGCTCTGCCTGGATTAGGTAAAATTAATAATGATTATTAAATTCTGAAAAATTACTGAAAATAAATTTATTTCTGTTCAGCTTCTAAAGTAACAGTTACCTAATGAGCTTTTCCATCCCTATCTAAATACAGAATGAAGCTGTTCCAAAGAATGTCACTTTGTTATCTTTGGGGCAGGTTAAAAAGTGTTTCTTTAACTAATAGCGTCTGGAAGGATCCTTGTTTACTGGGTCGCCCATCACATCACCTTCGCCGTTTTAAAGCCCATATTACGGGATCCATTATCTACACCCATCTGACCCCTGTAACAGGATGCAGAGGGGACTTATCATGAGAGCCTTTATCGTAATGGCACGCCGGACCTCTGGGGAAATGGGCTTTTTCACCTTCAAGTAAAATGAAACCACGGACTCTCTCTGTTCTGACGTTTCTTAGCATCTCAGTGGAGTTGTGTTAACAAGGAGGATTGCCACTGTCCAGCCTTTGGCGCCCTTTTTGGCGAATTTTTTTATAAGAATGGGAATGTTCAAATTTTGTGGATTTTTATATTGTTTATTAAAGAGCGATTTTTTTTTAAACAGAGTTTCAAAAATTTACCTACATGGAAAAGATGCTTTTTGGTATATAATAGGTGAAGGGAAAAATAAAATAAAATATTAAGTTTTATGCTAAGCATTGCCACAAAAGGGGAATGTAAGGTTTGAAGATTTTTTTAAAATTCCTACTATTAGTTCACAATATCTCTATATACAGTGGCGTAACGTATACCTCCGTATTGCGGGGGCCCAGGGATTTTAAGGGGCCAAAAGCTTGACTGACGCTAAATACGTATTTGGGCTGGACCAAAAATCCGAATTTGCAATGGCCCCTAATATTCTCCGTTACGACACTGCCTATATATATATATGTGTGTGTGTGTGTATCTTCAAATTTTCAATCGTTAATAAAATGCTTTCTCTTCATCCATTCAAGCTCAAAAACATTTTCTTAAGCTTGTAGTGGATGACACTGGATGTTAATGCAGTTTTTTTAAAAAATGTATTAGTTAAATTTAATTAACGAATAAATAGTAACAAAAATGATTGCCCAACACCATATATAAAAAGGAATATCGCTCGTTGTGTTCCTGTAGCGCAATGGATAACGCGCGCGCGCGCGTTGGACTTCATATCCAAAGGTCGTGGGTTCGAATCCTACCTGGGCTGGCCTAATTTCTGATAATGGAATTTGTGAATCAATAAAAAGTAACAAACAAAATAAAAATCAAAAATAATATCAAGGAAAATCGCTTTCTATGTTGCCAGTTAATATTGGTATTCTGTCCTATGTATATACATATTTATATTAAGAGTAACTATTTAATAAAAAGTAGCTAAAATAAAATTTTTATTTATTGAGACCTAAGTAGGAATTGACTATAAAAAGGATTTTTTATATTACTTATTTTTTTTTTTTGGTAAAAGTATGCTAGTTTTTGCTAAACAAAAACAAGCATTTTAGTATTTCTTAACATTTATAGCGATAAGAGGACATCTACTAAATAGTCAAAAGAAAAACACCAAGTACATTTATAACTGCTTCTTTAATATATTTAAAGAAACCTACTATTGAAGTTGAAGTGCACGATAAAGCTGATGACTGAGAAAAAAAGCTTAAATCGGACTGATTAGACGTTGCGGGGGGAGTAATCAATTATCAATAACCATCACTTTGTATTTATGCTGTAGAAAATAATTTTATTTTGAGCAGTGGCATAACGGTGAATATTTGAGACCTCCTACCCAGCTAGGTCTTGAGCCCCAAAGCGGATCTTACTAAGGATACGTATTTGGCGTCCGTCAGGTTTTGGGCCCCATGGAACCCTGGACCTCCCCGCGATGCAAGGGTTGCAGGGGTGTACGTTACACCACTAATTTCGATTCTAAAATCATTTAACCAAAATTAAAGTATCCGACTACGTTTGGAACCGGGATTTTGTAAAAGCGTATAAATGAATAATATTTATGATATTTAGTGTCACTTAGATTAGAAAATGTATATAAAATTGTTTTAAGAATAGTATTACAAAAAAAAATTATTTAAGTACAATATTTTGACAAAAAATGAACATAGAATGACCCATTTTCAAAATGTTCTCCTTTTGGGAAAAATGCGTCTATTATAATAATAGTGTTTTTTTCCAGGTATATATAGAAGTTTAAGTTGGCATTACTTTCCAAGATGGCGACCGATTTAACAGCTGTCAAGTGATTTATTCTCAGTTTGGTTTGACAATTCATCATGAATAGACTCACGCCTGAACAACGCTTTTAGATTCGTCGAATGGGCCCAAAACGAGATCGCCGTTGTTCCCGATTTTCATAAGCGAATTTTGTTTAGCGATGAAGCGCACTTCTGGTTGAATGGCTACGTCAACAAACAAAACTGCCGCATTTGGAGTGAAGCTAATCTACAAGTGTATGTCGAAACACCGTTACATCCAGAAAAACTGACTGTTTGGTGCGTTTTATGGGCTGGTGGAATCATTGGTCCGTACTTCTTCAAAAACGACGAAGGCCACAACGTTACAGTCAATGGTGATCGGTATAGAGCCATGATTACTAACTTTTTCATTCCTGAATTGAACAATCATGATGTCCAGGAGCTGTGGTTCCAACAAGACGGCGCAACATGTCACACAGCTCGTGCCACAATCGATTTATTGAAAGACACGTTTGGTGACCGCCTAATTTCACGTTTTGGACCTGTGAATCGGCCTCCAAGATCTTGTGATTTAACACCGCTAGACTATTTTCTGTGGGGCTATGTAAAGTCATTGGTCTATGCGGATAAGCCACAAACCCTTGACCATTTGGAAGACAACATTCGCCGTGTTATTGCCGATATACGGCCACAAATGTTGGAAAAAATCATCGAAAATTGGACGTCCAGATTGGACTACATCCGAGCCAGCCGTGGCAGTCATATGCCAGAAATCATATTTAAAATGTAATGCCACAAGATTATCTTTCGAATAAAAAAAATTCATGTCAATCGAATAATACATCGTTGTTTTATTGCAATTTAAAGTTCTATACCTCTAAAAAAACACCCTTTATTTTGCCTGTATATAGCTCAGACATCTAGTTGAACCTCTGTACAGAGGTTCAACTAGAATTTTTGAAATATATAGCTTAGAAGTGGGTTTATCCATGTGTTTTATGAAAACAAAGGGGAGAAAGAAAAAAACGCCGATAATTATTTCAAAGGGTTATAACTCTGAAAATAATGTAAATTTTTCAAAAATCATATTTGAGCCTCTGTAAAGAGGTCTGAGCTATATACAGGCAAAATATTATTATAATAGAAGCATTTTTCACAAAAGTACATTTTGGAAAAAGGCTATTTTAAGTTAATTATTTGTCAAAATGTCCTTAAAACAATTTTATACATGTATTCTAATCTGAGTGACACTAAATATCACGAAAATTATCCATTTATGTGCCTTTTTAAAATCACAGTTCTGAACGTAGTCGGATACCTTAAGCCTTTTTCTATCTTTTTCGAAAATTCAACCCCTCTGTGGCAATATTATATTTTCAATTTAATTTTTTGATTATTTTCTCCTGATGTCCAAGCCATAAAACATCTTTTCCATTTTGGGGAGTTCTGATTATTAATAATATTTTGTCCCCTTTTTAACCACGTTTCACCCTACCCTATATTTTAGTTGCGGAGACATATTTCTATTTACTATGGGGAAGATGTATTTTTAATGTACTAATATTTTTTAAAAATAATCGGGCGGTCGACATATGTTCATTAATTTGTATTGTCGAATGTTTCCAACCTCAAAATAATTCTGATATAATCGGCAATCAGTTGAAGGCTTTTGCGCATCTCGAAAAACTAGATAATTTTTAATGAAACCGAGAAAAATATCTTTTTAGTTGTTTTTATGTGCTCTTTAAAGATAGCAGACATTTTTTTTTCTGTTGAAGGAACGACAGCATTTATAAAAAAAGTAGTTACAAACATTAAAACTCTTTATATTATGTAAAAAAAGTGTTAATGAGAGAAAAAATTAATTTTTGTTCGTGCGCTTGTATGTTATTTTGATCGTTTGATTCACAATTTCTTAGTATAAGGTACTAGTTTTGCAGAATGCTTTTAAGGCATGGATAAGCATGCAAAAATATAGAAATACAACTAAAAAGCATTTTAATTTGTCGAAAGTGACTACGGTAACCTTTGTGGTCATGGTCACGAACTTGTGACCGGCCTATAATGAGTTCGAACCTTAGGGCCGCTGAAAATCCGCCTTGTAGAGGGACTGATACACGTTAAATCTGTCGCTGCCCAAAGTCCTCTCTTTGGCTTAATAGTTAAGAGATGGGGTGCCAGCTCAGGTTTCGTCTTCGTCATTTGATCAAGGTTCAAATTTACAAGGTCCGTTTCCAATAGTTCTTTTGTTGCTGTTTTGTGTGACACCAATACTTGTTCACTTTAATTGCCTGCAAGATATTATGTTTTCAATCCGGTATAGTGGTTAGAGACGCTTACTGCTGTGCCGTAGGGCCTGGGCTCGAATCCCGGAAAAGGCATGGATGTTTGTAAATGGACAGTGCCTTCGCGGCGTGGGGGCACTCTAAATACTCGTTGAGCCGATAACCCTCTCGTGAGGTGAGTGGAAGGCCCCTGACCTCATTCCCAGGGTGTTTTCCCTTAAGATTGAGGTTGAACCGAACCAAATCGTACTGTCCCCTGCATGGTGCTCAAAGCTACAGCTAACGGCAGGCATACAACTAGCCCCTTGCCACGATGAATTTTGTGAGCCTCGATCTGATGTTACTGTCGATTGGTTTATATTCAAGCAAATAATTTATTTTAATTTTTTTCCCTTTGTTGAACCCTGTACGAGATAGGGAAAACACTGCGTCGTCAGTGAAGCTATTACTCAATAAAGTTGTCATTCTAATTATATTACCTACATGCATAAATTTGATCACTGGTTAGTGAAAACCATAGCACATCAATTCCTTTTATTTCAAAAAATAAATAATTATAATCTATTGCACAGCCGTTAACGAAACTAAAAAAAAATTATTTTCCACATTCAAATCTTATCATAAAAATGTCTCAGAAACAAATACACTTGATCCTTCTTCTGACATCTCAGGGGTCGCCATGGATAGATACTCGCTTCCTCAAGAACACACCTACGATTGGAACAAACGATAAATACCGCTGGGGGCCTCCCTCCAACCGATCTCATCAGTTATGCAAGCGGATTGCTCGCTCGGTGTGAGAGAGGAGGGGTGTTTCAAGGCAATGGGGGGTGCACGAGCGACAAATCAGACACTTCTTGTGTAATCATCCGAACAGCTCCTGTAGTGTGTACCAAAACCAGAGCCTGTGTGTAACAGCTAGAGAGATGCGAGTGGAATTTATATTGCCGCCTGCTTGGTTGATTCCGATCGGGGAAGTTCGAAAAAGTTATCGCAGACGATCTTCACCTCGCTGTTATCTGGGGTGGTACCGAGGGGTGAGGGATGCCATTAATCGTTTGGCGTGTGTGTATCTAGAAGAAGGGAAGTTTTGTGTTTGTTGTGAGAGGAATTTAAATTTTTTTCCTCAAAGAGAGAGGAAAAGGGATTTTCGAGATAATGTCCACACCCTTGTAACAGAACAAAAAAGAACATTTAACCGAATGAATGCAATTTAAATTCATTATGGCTTAACGTTCTATCTTTTTTATGAGTATGACATGTGATAATTTTTATGAATGAAGTATTTTAGTACAAAATGGGAATTTATTAATTAATGAATTGAGATTTCGTTACCAAGATGAATGCTTAAAGTGAGTTCGTAACCTTATTTATTGTTATCTTTTTGAATGTCGAAAGGTTTAAATAAATTTAGTTTATATATCTTGTGAAACTTTATCTGGACATTGTCATTTTGGTTTATTCTTCTTGGTTAGATGTGAAAAAAGTATTTACAGATTATATTTTGGTTGGCCATTAAGTCTATTAAAAATTATAATGATAAATCATAACTTTAATAAATCTGGAATATATAACAAAATTTTTTAATATTTATAAAATTTAAATATTTTTAAAATATTAGTAATATTGTATGGGTGTATTTGGATCGCCACTTTTTAAAATCAAAATACGTAGTGTCCCAAGAATTCATAAAATTGGTTTTTTTTAAGTATAAGGGTTGCCCAAATGAAAAGTGGACACATGTGATTGCGTCAGAATGGGTGCAGCTATAGCAGAGCCACCAAACAGGGATACAAAGGACGGTAGGAAGTGTACACCGCATGCGATGTTTAACATTGAAACCTGTTTGCGGTAGAGGAAATTAATGGAAAGTAATGTCGGGCCATATAAGGAGGTGTCCAGATAGGAACAATGTGCAGTAGAACGCTTTCTGATTGCAGGAGGGGAGTTTAATGCGGACATCTATCAACGAATAGTGGAAGTCTACGGTGAGCACTGTTTAGGTCAAACGTCTTGGAACAGTTGGGAAAAAGTTTTCGAGAAGAGCAGCAAATGATGTCAGATCTCCATGACAATGTCCGCCCACTCGTCCCCCGTGAAACCGAGAAACTGTTGGGAAATGTTATAGCACCCACCGTACAGTCCGTACTCTCCCCTTGTGACTTCAAGGCTTATAGGCCACTTAAGACAGTGTTACGTTTCTGTTTGGACAATGAACAGAAGGAAGCTGGGTTGGACTTCCTCAAGAATCAACCACGTTCTTTCTAGAACGAAGGCATAGACCTGCTGCCGAAACGATGGGACCTATGTGTTTTGATTTTCAATAAAATCATTCTTTTTATCGAACTTGTCCACTTTTCATCTGGGCAATCCTTATATTTGAAATAATTTTTTTTAACATTCAATTCGAACAGTTTACTCTGATATATTTCGTTTGCACTAAAACGAGTGGAAAACAGTGACTAATTGTGTTATATTACAATAAATACTTACTACTTTAATATAATTTTATTTCTTTAATCCCCAGTATTTTGTTTGGCATATTTGTAAAGAATTCAATATCAAAAATAAAGTGCTTAAATGCTTCAATAGATAAAAAGAAATTGTTTATGTTCTTTAATGAAGCAATGAATGTGTTAATTTGAGTTGTTCCAATCGACCTGAAACCGTTTTTTTTCATTTAAAGAGAAGCAAATAAAGGTTAAAATGAATTGTGTGTGTGCTGAATCGTCTTTTGGCTTCTACTATTACCGTATATGTAAACATTGTGAATCAAAAATTTCTTTTAATTTTGTTTTTTAAATCCTTGCTTTAGCAACAGAAAAATATCCATTGCTCTAAAATATCCCAAGTACATTCTAAAAGTTGTTATATGAGAACTCCTCAGATAAACTTACTTTCAAATAAAACAAAAATCATCCAAACATAATCAAACATCTAGACAGCAACCCTTTGATGAATTAAAACCAACACGAACAACTTTTTTTTTGTGACTAAATTTATAATTTCCTAATTCTCTTTTTCTCTTCCCTCCTTAATAAAAAATTTTTTTGTGTATATTTCACGTCTGATCCTCATCAATTTAAATCCAGATTTGCTCTAAAATGCATAATTTTTCCAAATTTATTTATATCTTTAGTCACAAATAAACACACTGCTCTACTTTTCACTAATATCACCTATACATTCTATATTGCATGTCCCGGGAAATCTAATGTGTATTCCACCTCCTCTCTTTCTCATTTTCACTTTCGTTCAATTCAAATCCTTTTAGACGGGTTGAGTTCACCAGAGACGTAAAAACAGAGCCCCATGCGCACTGTCATTCATTACGAACAGCACTTACGTAGAGCACATGGTACGCGTCAAATCCCTGATGTGTCAGATCCACGTTTCATCAAGAGGAGGGGTGGGATTACAAAAGTGAATCAATCCCCTCACACCCCTAAGTTGTCGCCTGCCATTGGCACAATAGAGTCCGCCAATCACCGCCTTTGATGTCGGAAAGACTAAGCCCCGATTGGAAATTTGAGAGTATGTATCACAGTGGAATAATGCACCATTGCCCAAATATCGAATGTATTGTGGATTAAGGCCACACAGAGTGTTTTATGTAGTGAAAATTAGCCTTCTAAGTTTCAGCATATATTTTTTTAAATGTCAATATCTAATAGGTGTTATATTATCCGAGGTCTGAATAAATTTGTTGTGGTTCATATCCAGTAGATTGAGTTTATGCATTAGTTATTAATGCATGCACTTTAGGGTATACTAGTTCTTAAAATAAGATATATATGTATATCATCTGATTCCTTTTTTTTAAAAAAAAAATTATATATGTGTATCTAAATCAATAAAACGAGTGATTAAACAGAAATAAAGAAATCATCGTTCTGAAATTTTCAAATATAAGTAATTAATTCAAAATATTGTCAAAAGATTTGCATTGAAACGAATGTTTATGCATTTGCATATGCTTTGTGTTAACTAACAGGAAACGAACTTTCCCTTGTAGAAAAATGCTCTAATTTTATATCGTATTCTGATTTCACTATGATATTTTAAAATTATTTGAATTTCTGTTTCAATAAAAATTGGCCTGTTTATGTGTGAATTATGTTCCATATTGCTTCTGTGTCGTTGTGGTTACTTAACACAATAAATTTAAAAGGTATGAATTTATAGATTGTTTCTAGGCTTTAAGAGAACAGTATGATAAATTGATGTATTATATTTTCTATGAACTTAAGAGAATATTTGTATATTTTTCCATTCGAAAATATATTACGAATTGGGTACCCACTCTTCAGACAATGGGTGATTAAGTGCCTTATTTTTCTATAATTCTTTATTGGTGTTTTTTCTTTTTTAAAAAATACACACTTTCCTTTTTAATGTTTATGTTAAATTCTCTCTTCTACTCTGTAATACTCTAGAATATTTTTGTATCATAAGCATCCTTCAACCTACTTGGCATTATAGCTCTTAAAAAAACTTACATTTGTGTGTGTGTATCGCAATCCAATAAATAAATATAAAGAATTCATTCTTTCATTGGGTATTTTTGGAAACTCGACAATAAAAGATGATAAATTGGGGTATTTACGTAATAAAGCAAGTAGTTTTTCCTACTTTATTAATTGCTAATTAAATATGTAATCATTAGTTTATTTCTTTATTTGTGACATTTTTATAAACAGTGTAACTTACATTTTGCAAGCTATTATAATGACTTCAAACTATTGCCATTTTGTGGTATAAAATAAAACAGTCTGTAATACCATTCAGCTGCTGCTTATACGACGAACAAAAACACGTTTATACTCTTTTAACGATAGCATTAAAATAAACCTTTATAGATAAGATCCCTTTCGAAATTTCTACGAAAATCCTAGACGAATCGTAATAAATTTCTCAGAGTTGTGTGTTGATTAAGAATAAAACTCGGAACTGACCCTGAGCTCTCTTTAGTTGATAATGACCCCTAAAAAGAACAAACTGTTAAGTTTATTACGAGTTACAAACATTACTAGCGCGTAAATAGAAAGGCAAACAATATAAGTGTACCTTGTTCAGAAATAGATATCTAGGAAAGCATCAATGACCACCAACCAGGAAGCAAAGGTTTTGTTAGAGTACCTATAGAAGATTGATTGACATTTGACTCCGGAGCGAATCCTATCTTTGAAGTGACAATTCAATTCGTTTTAATTGCCTTCTGCTGAATGCGTAATGTGATGCTTTCATTTCTTGGAGCTCTTTGGTTCATGGGTATTGCTTTTAAGAAGCGTTCTTAAAGCAATGCTAATGGTGCAGCTGCTTTTATGGGGACAGTTTAGTGTGTCTTGAACTGAAGAATGTTGTTAATCTCTGTTTTAAAAGTCCATTGGAAAATAGGACCTAAGTAATACTGATATCATATACCAATTATGTTAACGTATAAATAAAGTGTTTCACTGTGCGAGGCACCGGCCCGTGGGTGCCCTTGTTCTCCATTATCTACGCGACCTGTTTCTGTAGGGAAGGACGAAGAATCACGCAAATCGTTCATCTTAATATCTGTTTATTAAGATCTCAACTTAACCACTATACACAACAATAATAATAATCAAAGTAAGCAGGCCTGGAATGAGAAGACACAACTTGTATTACCAAATAATCGCGTATTGACCACTATTTTGTTAACAGATGTATTAGTTATAATGGAAATTGAGGCATTTTTTCTGTCTGAAAATGTGCTTCGCGTTTAGTTCAAGCTCTCGTACTTTTACCGAAGACAGCCTTAATGGATTTCTTTTAGAAGTGTTAGAAATGTGTTGAGAACGTGCTACAACTTATATTAATAATATTGGCATGCATTAAATGGAAAAAAAAACCACCAAGAGTAAATTTGGCTTTGGGGGAAAGAAAAAAAATTAAGATTAATCATTAAGAAATGATATTATGATTTTCCGAATTGACTAACGAAAAATTTATTTATCTGATGAGTAAGGTATGGATATTTCATTTAAATTTGTACAGTCCAATATTTTCATCAGTCTTCCATTTTACTCGTATAGTAAATTGATTGAAGCAAAGAATGCTTATGAATTAATGATTGGAAGTCTATAAAATTAATCTATCCATTAAGTTTCAAATTCAGAAGCGTATTCCTATATAAAGTTATAAACTCAAATTCTCTATGTTGTGGAATTCACTTTATTCCGTATTGACTTATTATTTCGTATGAGACTTCAAATGGAGTGTAATGTATTACAGTTCATCTCGGGTATATTGCCAGTGACGTTTTAAGAATTTCTTGAGGCTATAGTGCAGAATTTCTTGAGACCTATGCAGACTGTGTACAGCATACGCTGTCAAATGGTAAACCGCAACAGATTCATACGCGTGCCTCACAATCTTATAAAACTAAGCCCTAACCGACTACCACCTTTTAAATATATGGGGGTTTAATGTGTGTGTGTGTTAAGGCTTTTAAACTCATTATATGGACAAGGAATAATAATGCATTATGGGCATGGCAATATACCCGAGAATAGCATTTGACGATTAAAATTGCTGAAGCCGAGTTCACAGAACAAGGCAAGGCTCTCTACCGAGACGAAGGCTCTGGGTGTAGTTGGCCTGTGTCTTAAAACGTTCATGGATACTGCAGAACCTTTATCAATGATTTGATAAATTAATCAAGTGTGATTTTACCATAATTAAAAGCTAAAGTTCGTTCCAAAATATATGCCGTTCTTTAATTTATTACTCTTCATGCTTGACAATCAAAATTTAAAAACAAGAGAGGAGAGACCATGAAATATTCTTTTTATTTGCTTTATTTCTTTCTAGAGAACAATCAGTCATTTTTTTTTAATTTAGTTCTTGAAATGGCATTAAACATGTCTTCAATACTTCAACGAAAACCTTTTTAATACCCTGTTGATGCGGTCTGATCACGTAAAAAAGTCACCACGGCAGTTTTATTTAGCTGTTGGAAAAATTCCCTTCTTTGGAATTTCACAAGGTCCAGACACCACTGTTTATCAACTTCAGTGTGTTTGGTTACAAAGCGGACTAGAGCCTATTCTGTACAAAACGCATTAATACCCATGGCAGAAAGTTTGCAACCACAAATCCCCTTCCACAAGGGGGAAAAAAGATAACGAAAAAAAGAAGAAAAATCCCTAACCCCCTTCATTACAAAACCAGGTGAGCTACGTGATAAGTTCTAGCGAAAGAAGTTGGAAATCCTTTCAGAAAAGAGCTGTTTCTTGCAAAACAATTTTAAAGCACGTTGATCTTTAAGCGTCGGACATCTTCTAAAATCCGAGCTTTGACAATGGGGATAACTTTCTCTCCCCCCTTCTATATATTTTCTGGATACTCACCCCCACCCCCGTTCTTGTCTAGCTTTGGCAAACAAGGTAAGAAACTCTTCATGAGGAGTTTTAGGGTTACCAAAATTTTACTTTTTTTTTCTCCTTTTCTTTTTACCGTGGCATTTTTTTTCTTTAGATTTGTGGTCGGAAAATTTTTCGCCAGAAGTTCGCAGTCATGAAATCTTGTGTTCTTTTTTCCTTGCATTTTTAGTCATAGGAACTGTCGAAAGAAGACTTTTTTTTAAAATTTATCTTTTGCCTTACGTCAGCTGTTAATTTCGTAACGGATTAATGTAGCGTCAATAAAGCTAAAGCTTCTTTATTTAAAGTCTTGATGAGGTATAAAATTAGTGGGAAATGGAGCACAATATTTCAAAGCAATATTTTAAATTTTCTTCGTTGTTAATATTATACAAGAAATTTCACATTAATTTATATCCTTCAAAATCAGAAACTTTTTTTGTCACCTATTAGAACTATTTATTTGCTTTCGTTCCTGGTCATTGTTAGCCAACTTGGAGGTAGCAGTTTAATGACGGATGTGGATAACGGGTTTTTGGCTTGGTTTCGTGAAGACAAATGTGTGGAATTTTGGTACAGTTGAAACTGAAATTCATACGGACTTTAAGCACTTTTATGAAAGATATAGAGGGAGAGACAGAATGAAATGTCGTCTTGTGTAATATGTTGTTCGTAGGGATCCACAACATCATTATTCAAGTACCAGTTTGACACAAGTGATAACTTAATTTTAAATCACACAATAGATGAATATGCTCTCAAAGGCTTAGTAATTTTCTTTCCGAAAAAAAAAGCAAGCTTGAATGCTTTTTAAAGACCTAAATACTCTGTTGAATTTAATATACAGCGACTACTATACTACACATGTTTTTTTTTGTGTGTGTGTGTGTGTCTAGTGAGAGCTTTTAACAGGGGCGTACCGTACACGCCCACATCTCGAGGGTGCCGAGAATTCTAGGGGGCCCAAGGTTCGACTGACGCCAAGTGCATATTTAACCAATTTATAAAATATTAAAGGCAAGACCTGACTTTGTAGGGGGACTTAATATTCTGTGTTACGACTTTTTAATTTACCAAATACAAGCCCCGAGAATTGTTTCTTTGTTGTTAGACTTTCGCATATACTGTTTTGTAGATAGGGTAAATACAGTTTTTAAGTTATTAACTGGTGGGTATAATGTTGTATAGGGCTTCTGAATCCTCACGGGACTAGGTGTGGACGTTTGTCGAGTGAGTTCAGTGTCATCCTCATTATGTGATTGTGAATTATACGTTTTTTTAATTTTATTGCCTTTGTTCGTCGTCAATGCTAAAAATAAACAATCAGCACTGTAAACTCTCTATTATTTCCATTTATTTCCTGCATGCATTTTGTGAAAAATGGTATGTTATCCTTGTGTGGGAAGATTTGGGATTTTATATATTATCCGATTGATTGCATGTAAAAAAAATCCAGTTCAGACGTTTTCCTTATGTGTTAGGAATTATCAATAGTTGTAATTTCCTAGTTTTTGTAAGAAATATTCTGGAATTATAATGTGTAACTTAACATTCATGATTGAAAGTTACTTTTTTAAAAATATTTCTGACTATAAAAGACAAAAAAAAGTTTTAATAATTTCTATGTGGAAAACATTTCTAAGAACACACAATTAATAAAAAAAAATTAAGCCAATTCCTACTTGGTCAAAAAAAGGAAAAATTTTATTTTACTTACTTTATATTAAATAGTTACAATTATATATATATATATATATATATATATATATATATATATATATATATATATATATGACTAAATCACAATCTTAAGTGACAAAATAGAAAGCGATTTTCCTTGCAATTTTCCATTTTCCTTTCTATATAGGGTGTTGGACTATTTTTTTACTATTTATTTAAACATGAAATTTAATTATTGTAATGAAATAGTATAGTAAAAAAAAGAAATCTCATTCTCAGACATTAGGTCGTCCCAGGTGGGATTCGAACCCACGACCTTTGAATTAGAAGTCCAACGCGCTATCCATTGCACTACAGGGACACAACGAGCGAGTTTCCTTTCTATGTATGCTGTCGGACTATTATTTTTGTTTGTTATTATTGACTCATTTTTCATTTAATTAGTGAATTAATATTTGAAAAAACTGTATCAACATCAAGTGTCATCCACTACAAGTTTAAAAAATGTATTTGAAATTGAATGTGTGGGTGAATAGAAATTATTTCATTAAAACGATTGAAAATTTGAACAAGATATACACTCTGTCGCAAAAAAATATATGCACCCAGAAGAAATTGAGCTACATTCACGAAATTTGGTATGCATGTAGTGTATATGAAAATAAACAAATGATTAAAAATTCAGAACAAAATATCATTTTATTAAGCGGTTACAGCTTGCAAAAGGTTAAAAATCAGTAAGTAGTAAAGCCACCTCTGGCAGCTATACAAGCCGAAATTCGGCGTGGCATCGATTCAATTAGATCACTTATGACCCCCTGTGGAAGATCCTGCCATAGTCTTTGCATCTGCGCAGTTAATTCTCCTGTATCTCGGGACGGCTGCAGTTGCCTTCCCAGCGCGTCCAGACATGCTCTATTGGCGAAAGATCTGGTGACCTGGCAGGCCATGGTAGGACGTCATATCCTTGAAGACATTGTTGGGAGAGTCGCGCAGTATGTGGACGAGCATTATCCTGTTGATAAATGGCACCTGGGTGACTTGATAGCATGGGTAGCACAATCAGCGTTAAAATATCGTCCACGTATCTGCGAGCTGTCAAAGCGCCTTGAAGGACCACTAAAGATGATCGTGTGTCCCAAGAAATTGCTCCCCACACTGTCACACCTTGTGAAATTGCTGTATGCCGCTCGACAATAAATGCCGGATCGGTCCGCTGGCCGGTGCGCCTCCAGACACGTGTGCGGTGGTCATCAGCACTGAGACTGAATCGGGATTCATCACTGAAGATGACACGTCTCCAGTCTGTCACACTCCAAGTTGCCCGAGGTCGGCAAAATCCAGTCGACACTGCCTATGATGTGGGGTCAGTGGTAAGCGTCTTAGCGGATGTCGGCTCCTCAAGCCAACTTCGGTCAGTCGTCTCCTTATGGTTTCTCTTGATGGCACTGGATGTCTGGAAGGAGGTAAGTGGCGTTGAATCGATGCTAGCGACGTTGTTGGTGCCGAAGTGGCCACTCTTCTGATTGCACGATCCTCGCGATCATTTGTGTTCCTGGGACGTCCTGACCCTCCGCGACGGTACACTCTACCATCTGTGATCCACTGTTGCCAACACCGAGCAACTACCATATCGCTCCGACCGAGGTGGCGGCCGATACGTCTATTCGACCAACCTGCTTCTCTGAGGCCTATTATACGGCCCCTATCAAAGTCCGTCAGCTGCTCGTACTGCCGCCGGTTACGTCTTAGAGGCATCCTAAGTCTCAATATCGTCTATCAAAGTCATCAGATTCGTTTGGATAGCCGTACGGCGCTCGTACTCATGCTTTTAAACTCTCCCAGTTGCGCAACTAATATGCGCATAGCACACTTAGCCTTGTCTCATTGGCTTCGAAATTTTAATCATTTGCATATCTCTTACCAGACTACATTCTTGCCGAGTTTCGTGATTGTAGCTTGATTTCTTCTGGGTGCATATATTTTTTTGCGACAGAGTGTATATATATATACGAGGTATATCCAGAAACTAAGTTCCGTTTGGTAATAAAAATAAATTGTATACAGATACAGAAAAAACATTTATTGGGCAAAAATGTAAAACTCTTAAACTACCTTTCCACATAACTGCCGAAATTTTGCAGGCATGTGTCATATCGTGGCACAAGTTTTTCTATGCCTTCTTCATAGAAGGTTGCCGCCTGTGTCTTCAACCAGTTGGAAACATTTTCTTTCAGCTCTTTGTCATTGTTGAAGTGTTTACCGGCAAGTAAAGACTTGAGATGTAAGAAAAGATAAAAATCGCTAGGAGCGAGGTCAGGGCTGTACGAAGGATGATCAAACACGTCCCAGCCAAATCCTCGTAGGAGGGTTTTCGTCACATTTGCAGTGTGTGGTCGTGCATTGTCGTGAAGAAAAACAACACCTTTTTGACAGAAATCCTCGGCGCTTATTCTGTATTGCGCGGCGCAATTTCCTAAGTGTCTCGCAGTAAACAGCTGCATTGATTGTTTGACCTCGCGGTAAAAAATCAATCAGTAAGATGCCTTTGCTGTCCCAAAACACTGTGCACATGATTTTTCGAGGTGTCAAGATGTGTTTCGGCTTTACCCTTGTTGGGGATGAAGTGTGCCTCCATTCCATTGATTGCCGCTTACTTTCAGGGGTGTCATAAGAAACCCAAGTTTCATCTCCTGTGACAATCTGTGACAGAAAATCTACGCCGCCTTCATGATAACGGGTCAAAAACTCAAGTGCACAACCCATCCGTTTTGTTTTGTGAGACTCAGTAAGAATTTTTGGTACCCAACGTGCGCAAAGTTTATGAAATTTCAGTTTGTCAGTAACAATTTCATGCATTAGTGATCTTGAGATTTGTGGAAATTCCATAGCGAGAGCACTAATTGTAAACTTACGGTTTTCCTTGATCTTCTCATCAATCGCGTGAACCAGTTCTTCTGTAATCAAAGATGGACGCCCACTTCGTTCTTCATCGTGCACTTCACTACGTCCTTCATTGAACTGTCGGACCCATCTTCTCACCATTGAATCATTCATCGCATTTTGTCCGTAAATTCACAAATTTGCCGATAAATTTCGATTGGTTTCATTTTCTTAGCATTCAGAAAACGAATTACACTGGTTTCACTTTCTTAGCATTCAGAAAACGAATTACACATCTGACTTCGCACGCAGCGGGATTTTCAATCAACACCGACTTTGTAAATAAGCACAACAAAGCGTACGTGGCTGACAGTGATCTAAAAATGACGCATGTGCTTCTCCTTGATACTGAGCGTCTGTCGGGCATGCGCGGAACTGCGATCGCTGCGCTGGAGCGGATATAAATAGAAACGGAACTTAATTTCTGAATATGCCTCGTATATATATATATATATATATATATATATATATATTATATATATATATATATATATCTTTTATATATATATATATATCTTTATATATATATATATATCTTTATATATATATATATTCTTTATATATATATATATATCTTTATATATATATATATATCTTTATATATATATATATATCTTTATATATATATATATCTTTTATATATATATATATATCTTTATATATATATATATATATCTTTATATATATATATATATCTTTATATATATATATATATCTTTATATTTATATATATATCTTTATATATATATTATATATATATATATATCTTTATATATATATATATATCTTTATATATATATATATATATCTTTATATATATATATATATATATCTCTTTATATATATATATATATATATCTTTTATATATATATATATATATATCTTTATATATATATATATATCTTTTTTTTATATATATATATATATTTATATATATATATATATATATCTTTATATATATATATATATATATCTTTATATATATATATATATTATATATATATATATATATATATCTTTATATATATATATATATATATCTTTATATATATATATATATATATCTTTATATATATATATATATATCTTTATATATATATATATATATCTTTTTATATATATATATATATCTTTTATATATATATATATATATATTTTATATATATATATATATCTTTTTATATATATATATATATCTTTTATATATATATATATATATCTTTTATATATATATATATATATCTTTTATATATATATATATATATATCTTTTATATATATATATATATATCTTTATATATATATATATTTTATATATATATATATATATCTTTTATATATATATATATATATCTTTATATATATATATATATATATCTTTATATATATATATATATATATCTTTTATATATATATATATATATATCTTTATATATATATATATATATATATCTTTATATATATATATATATATATCTTTTTATATATATATATATATATATCTTATATATATATATATATATATCTTTATATATATATATATATATATCTTTATATATATATATATATATATCTTTATATATATATATATATATCTTTATATATATATATATATATATATCTTTATATATATATATATATATCTTTATATATTATATATATCTTTATATATATATATATATCTTTATATACACTCTGTCGCAAAAAAAAATATATGCACCCAGAAGAAATTGAGCTACATTCACGAAATTTGGTATGCATGTAGTGTATATGAAAATAAACAAATGATTAAAAATTCAGAACAAAATATCATTTTATTAAGCGGTTACAGCTTGCAAAAGGTTAAAAATCAGTAAGTAGTAAAGCCACCTCTGGCAGCTATACAAGCCGAAATTCGGCGTGGCATCGATTCAATTAGATCACTTATGACCCCCTGTGGAAGATCCTGCCATAGTCTTTGCATCTGCGCAGTTAATTCTCCTGTATCACGGGACGGCTGCAGTTGCCTTCCCAGACATGCTCTATTGGCGAAAGATCTGGTGACCTGGCAGGCCATGTTAGGACGTCATATCCTTGAAGACATTGTTGGGAGAGTCGCGCAGTATGTGGACGAGCATTATCCTGTTGATAAATGGCACCTGGGCGACTTGATAGCATGGGTAGCACAATCGGCGTTAAAATATCGTCCACGTATCTGCGAGCTGTCAAAGTGCCTTGAAGGACCACTAAAGATGATCGTGTGTCCCAAGAAATTGCTCCCCACACTGTCACACCTTGTGAAATTGCTGTATGCCGCTCGACAATAAATGCCGGATCGGATCGCTGGCCGGTGCGCCTCCAGACACGTGTGCGGTGGTCATCAGCACTGAGACTGAATCGGGATTCATCACTGAAGATGACACGTCTCCAGTCTGTCACACTCCAAGTTGCCCGAGGTCGGCAAAAATCCAGTCGACACTGCCTATAATGTGGGGTCAGTGGTAAGCGTCTTAGCGGACGTCGGCTCCTCAAGCCAACTTCGGTCAGTCGTCTCCTTATGGTTTCTCTTGATGGCACTGGATGTCTGGAAGGAGGTAAGTGGCGTTGAATCGATGCTAGCGACGTTGTTGGTGCCGAAGTGGCCACTCTTCTGATTGCACGATCCTCGCGATCATTTGTGTTCCTGGGACGTCCTGACCCTCCGCGACGGTACACTCTACCATCTGTGATCCACTGTTACCAACACCGAGCAACTACCATATCGCTCCGACCGAGGTGGCGGCCGATACGTCTATTCGACCAACCTGCTTCTCTGAGGCCTATTATACGGCCCCTATCAAAGTCCGTCAACTGCTCGTACTGCCGCCGGTTACGTCTTAGAGGCATCCTAAGTCTCAATATCGTCTATCAAAGTCATCAGATTCGTTTGGATAGCCGTATGGCGCTCGTACTCATGCTTTTAAACTCTCCCAGTTGCGCAACTAATATGCGCATAGCACACTTAGCCTTGTCTCATTGGCTTCGAAATTTTAATCATTTGCATATCTCTTACCAGACTACATTCTTGCCGAGTTTCGTGATTGTAGCTTGATTTCTTCTGGGTGCATATATTTTTTTGCGACAGAGTGTATATATATATATCTTTATATATATATATATCTTTATCTTTATATATATCTTTATATATATATATATCTTTATATATATATATATATATCTTTATATATATATATATATATCTTTATATATAAAATTCTTTAGTGCGTGTGTATGTGACTAAACTCCTCCTAAGCGGCTGGACCGATTTTGATGAAACTTTTGTGTGTGCTCAAGGGGATTCGAGAAGGGTTTAGATTCACGATTCCGTCCAATATCGCAATTAGTTAAAAAGGTATTAATTAAAAACTTGAAAAATATTCAGCTCAACAGTCCTGCATTGTTGTAACAACGTTATTGTTATAAAAATGACGTAAGTTGGCGTCGAAAATCGATTTTCAGCCAAACCGGGTCTTCATTGTTACAAAAATACAGACGAATCATGTTTTTTAGCGTTTTTTTAATCAATATCTTTTCAAATAATCTTTATATATATATATAATTCTTCTGGGCGTGTGTATGTGACTGAACTCCTCCTAAACGGCTGGACTGATTTTGATGAAATTTTTTGTGTGAGTTCAAGTGGATTCGAGAATGGTTTGCATTCCTGATTCGGTCCAATGTATCGCAATTAGTTAAAAAGATATTAATTAAAAACCTTAAAACGCATTATTGTTTTACTCTGTGTGCTGTTTATTCTGCTAATGCGCGGCAAGAAAAAAAGAAAGAAAGAAGAGGGGAGAATTTTTTTCGATATTTTCGCCGTTTTTAAAATTACAATCTAATTTTTATATCAAAATCAGACAAAAAATAATTACAGTATCGGAAAGATTATTCATTTTGCTACGATACGGGATATATCTTTATATATATAATTCTTCTGTGCGTGTGTATGTGACTGAACTTCTCCTAAACGGCTGGACCGATTTGGATGATATTTTTTGTGTGGGTTCAAGTGGATTTGAGAATGATTTAGATTCACAATTCGATCCGATATCGAAATTGGTTAAAAATGCGCAAAAATTATGTAAGGACGCGCGATTGTTTATAAAAAAAATTGTGGGCAATATTCTTGAGGCCACTATTTTGAGCGGCAAACTTGAAGGTGAAGTTGTACTTCTACCACAGATCCCAATGATTCTTTCAGACTCGCCTACCCGTTCAAATGCTTACAATTTCCATTTCACTTGGTATTTACTATGACCATGAATAAGTTAATAGGTCAAACAATGACAATTCGTGGTTTAGATTTTGAAAACCCTTGCTTTTCGCACGGCCAATTATATGTTGCATGTCCGAGGTTTGGCAAGCCATCGCATTTGTTTGTTTATACCCCTCAAGGATTAACCAAAACATCGTACAATCAATGGCATTACGATAAATTTATTTTTCGTGTATTAAAAAAATATACCTGTTATGAAAATAGCTCGAGTTTTATCTTTTTTACCCTTTAATCTAAACAAGTTTAAGTTTATATTCGGAATAAGTTCTATATTCAACTTGGTTCATAGTCAGTAGCGCACACAGGAATTGTTCAAGGGGGGGGGGTCCAGGGTCGATAGTCCACCATTCTTGTATTATGCTAATTGTGATTTTGTTGATTTTCAGGAACAAAAAACAATAAAAAAAATTATTGAATAAATAATTAGCATTAATTAATAAATATAATCGTTAATAACAAATATTTAATTACGTACTATTCACTTAGAATTATAATCAATCGAAAAAAGAATCAGTAGCTTTGGGGGTCCGGACCCTTAGGACACCTCCCTTGTGTGCGCCACTGTTCATAGAAAATACATACTCCCACGCTATCGATAGGTTGAATTGTGGTAACTGTACATGTGATGATGTCGGGTATTGTAATAACTTTCTTTATAAAAAAAATTTAATGAAAACGGTCCAGATTGTTACAACTTATTTAAAAAAGTGTGTAATTTTCTGATTTAAGACGTGTGTACAGAACAATGTCTGTCGGGACCGCTAGTATATATATATATATATATATATATATATCTGTATGTATAAATAAATATATTTATAGAGAGAGAGGGAGAGAATGAACTAGAGTAGTAGGAATTTAATATATGTTAACTAGTACGTTACCTCATTTGAACAAAACATTTTGGTCACATTAATGAATGTTGCGGGGGGCGCAAGCTATACTACTTTTTCCATTGCCTTTTTTATTAGTATTTTGCATACAAAGGACAAATCATTGTTAGTATACAATGAATGTATTTGTTCTATTATTTATATGCCGGAGGGAAGAAGCACTTGAAGAATTGTTACAACCCAGCCATTTAAAGATCAGTGACGAAAAAGATAAAAAATTAAGATGGATTGACTCTGATAACTTAAACGTTTTAAAAACTAAGAACTGTATAAGATGGAATGGGCTCGTTGGAAAGGCCTTTTATTGCATTGTTGAGTCAATGAAGAAATATCGCCTTAACAACTGGTGCAGGGTTGAAATTATGATTTATTTGTTGAACTTTTAAATTGTCTATAATAGCTATGACGTCCGAGAAACAGATATATTATGTATTTGCTTACGTTGTTAATTAATGTGCTTTCAAAATAATACATATTAAAAGTTTCGTTCAAGGTCTGATAAGGGACAGAGTTCTGAATTGAAAAAGGGGAACAATTTTATTTGGTAATGGCAAAATTAGGTAACATAAATTTCATTTATATAGTAGTAACTTTTAGTTTAGGAGGAGGTTGTTTTTAGTTTACGAACTGTCAAAAGAGTGTTTATATCTATTTTAATTAATAATTTTTGCATTAACACACAAAAAGACCTGTAACGGGCCCCTAACGCATGTTATGGCCACGGTAACCTAGTGATCAAGGTCATGGGTTCGAGTCTGGAGCTACTCCACGTTGTGTTTAACATTAAAGGTAGCGTGAGAATTAGGAAATTAGACATTTAGTTTATTTACGTCACAACTTTAAATTACAGATGACATTTGCATTGAAGTTATTCATAACATTGGGTATTTCATTTGAACATGCAATTTGTGAGAGAGGAGGCCACACATTTGTTCTCTTCGGTGTTTTTCAACGGACTCTCCTTTTCCACTTTATGATCTTGGGACCACTCCGTGGTTGCTTTCTGACACTTCGAATTACACTCGGAGTTTTCGGCTCGCAGGAATTGAATCCAGCCTTTGGGGTGCACGGCCATTGATTTCGGGGCAATGTCAGATAAAAGATCCCGCTATATTAAGGGATGCACGTGCGGATGGGAGCACTGTTATTCTGTCGCAAAAAGAAGCCGATTTTTCCGCTGCGCGTCGCGTGAACATCACAATGTTAAATCTGTCGAGGCTCAAACGTCCTCCCATTGGTGTGGTGTGGTAGTTAGGAGAGGGGGTTGCCAGCTTAGGTGTTGCGCTCGCCACTTAAGCATGGTTCAAAATTACAAGGTCCGTCGCCAACAGCCCTCGTGCAGATTTATAGTGCGATGTTAATAATACTCTCCTCGCCTCACGCGTGTTTCTCCTAGTTAATCTCTGATTACTTAATGACGCTGCTTGATCAGAGAATTTCGCCTTGTGAAGGAACCGTGATATCTGCAAATAGACGTTGCTGTTTAAACAGATGTGTCGAGAGAGTTACTCTAAGAGTAAACAGAGAATTACTCGAAGATGCTACGAAGGGTCAGTGGGTGTTAGTGAAACGATCATCGAATATTCAGAAGCATTAGTGCACACTAGGCGGGTCCCGGGTTTGCCCCCATAAAACCCTTGATTTGTTTTATTGATTATAATCCTATGTACACAGTACGTAAGATTTTATTAAGTATTTGTTATCAATAATTAATTTGTTATTGTATTTTGTTGCCGAAAATCAGCAAAATCAAAAGAATATGTTGTGTAGCGTATTGGATGGAGCATGATACGAAAATGGTGGGCTTTCGACCCTGGAACCCCCCCCCCCATCTCCTTGAAAAGTGAAATATAAAACAGCTTTTTGGGGGGCGAGCGAAAATTTCATGCAGACAAAAAAAACAAAACAGACAGACAAACAAATTTTTTTTAATGAAATAGTGAAAGATTAAGTAAGAATACCACACTTTTGACTATTTCTCAGTACGTAGTTTCTGAGGTTAAGGAAAATATATAAAATAACTTTAAAAGGAAGAAGGAATAAACTAAATGAAACAACAAAAATTTCACAAATTTTATTAATTCTCACTTTTTTCTCCTATCATGCAAACTGCACTGCATACTCCCCCAAAAAAAAAAAAAAAAAAAAATTATCCAGAAAAAAACTAAAACTGCTTGGAAATTAAAATTTCTGAATAATTTATATAACTCGATTATAAATCCGAGTTTATTTCTTACAGTGCAAATTGCAAGTCTCTTCCCTTTAAAAAAATGTTGAAATTTTTATTTATTTCTTATTTTTGTATCTTTAAGAAAACTTAAAAACTTAAATATATATATGCACACTTTTTCTTCTTTCTGTTCTTACTTTGTGAATCTATGTTTATTGACTTTTTTTTGCGGCATTGAAACATTCTCACTAGTTGTTTGTACACAGTTAAAATATGAAAATCTCTTTGAAATAAAAACTAAATGGGAATCATAATGATAGTAAAATCTTGAAAAAACATGAGCACAATAACACTAGCTTTATTTTTCGGAGCTTAATAAAACACGCCGTGATTTTGAAAAGAAATGCATGTTATGGGAAAGAAAAACAAGTGTACTAGAAAATTTTTTTATTATTCCATAAGTTTATTCTTGTTGTTTATTCCAGTGTTTGCTGGCCTATATTCGCAAAGAAAGGTACAAAAATAAACCTGATATATAATGAAGACCATACTTATATATATATATATATAGAGAGAGAGAGAGAGAGAGAGAGAGAGAGAGAGAACATTTTATTAACAAAAATGACTTTTTAAAAATTTAAATTGTTTATAGATACACAAACTTGAAATCTCTCTATAAAACTGACTAGAAATTTGCGTAAAAGATTATGAACCATGGATATGACTTAACTTTATATACTGACAATCTATTAATTTTCTAGCATTTGGTTTTGAATTGCGATTCATTTATGAATTTTATACGAACTTAAATTTTTAAAGTACATTGTTTTTGTTGTTCGTTTTCTCTTGTATTTATGTTGCTCTTTTAACGCTTTTTTTTTTTTAATCATATTCTGTTACTCTTGTGTCTTTATTGGTTATTAATTTTTACTTGTCCTGTAACTAAAACAATTTTGCATTTCTTTCTTATTTTTGTTTTAATCTTGACAAATATTGGTAATCATTGTACATATCATAAAATACTTGTACCTCACCGATGTTTTCAATTTTTATTCTGCTACCAAATTTCCTGGATGTAAGATATGGTCTTTTAAAAGATAAAAATAACCATTTAATGGTTTCTTTCTTCTTTTATTCAATATATAAATTTTGGAGATTTTTTTTTTGTATCATTTATTGTTCTTTGCAGCAGTAGGGTTTTTTTTTAAAAAAAATTATAATTATATATTTTGTTTAATAATATACTCGTGCATAGAAACATATAACACGATTGCTTACAAAAGCAAATCGAGCTCATTGCAAAGTTTACCTTTTTGTTTTGGAAAAAAGTAACTCATTATTTCCGGAGACCTGATTCACTCATTCATCAGGTCTTCGGAACTATTTTTTGGCTTGAAATCTGGCAGGCATGTTTCTTTTGTTGAATAATTCGCTAAGAACGGATTTTGGGGGAATCGACTTTCAAGGGAGGTTACAGGGGCGGGGCGTAAGAGATAAAAATTCCCGTTTTTGATTATTAGACTTTCTGAATAAAAGTTTTAACATGCTTGTACAATATAAAAATCAAGCGAAACTCAAAATAGTAAATTATATTGATATTATCGAAAGATAAAATAAGAAATAGGAAAGGATGAAAAAGAATACAGCGAATAGAATGAGTTTTTTTTGTAAGAAAAATTGAGAGGTAGTTGAGGAATAAATAATAGTAAATATTAAAAAAAATTATATATATATGAATTGATCGAAAAGGTACAACAGGCGAAGTTTCAAAGAGTCAAGATAACTGATTTATTTTCTAATTCACGAAAGATTTATTTTCTAATTCAGGAAAAGTTTTAAGGAAATTAACATTAATTGATTTTAATTTTATAAGTTAGCTCTTTCCTTTCTTAAAGCGCATAGAATATCGAAGAAGCTAAAATTCAACATCTTGTACTCAACTTTCACTGTGTCACGGGGCTTTCATCGCGATTTCTATTAATGTCCTCTTGGGGTTTCTTTGGGTCCGAAATGGCAATTCTTTCCAACCAACTCAAGAAGAACGTGGTTATGTAAATTAGGAATCATATATATATCGGAAGTTAGCAGTAGAGCGGAGTCTATGTCTATGCGCAGAAGTGATTGCTGAGTGGGAAGTGAAGTCGCTATGTAGAGAATTAGCTGTAAAGTGATTTGATATAAAGTTAGAAGAATCCTAACTCCGTGAAATAGCCTAGGCGTGCCGGTACTGACGAACCAAAAGTGGGTTCGAGGCTATAAGGAACACTGTCGAATTAAAGCCACCTCAGAACTGATAATAAACGTAGCTGATTACCTAGGATATAGTAGTAAGCTATTTTATATAAGCCATAAGGAAAATGCGTTATTAGTGATTGAGGAATTAATCTATAAAGTTAAATTCAGTGGTCAAGTACGTGACTATTTGGTAATACATGTTGCGTCTTCTCATTCTAGATCAACTTACTTAATTATTATTGTTGTGTTTTGTGTTTAAGCTAAGATCGTAATAAACAGATTTTAAAATAATAATTTGAGTGGTTCTTCGTTCTTCCCCACAGAAACAGATCGCGTAGATAATGTAGTCCCCACGGGCTGGGGCTTCACAACTGTAAAAGCATAAATTAGATGGGGGAAAAGTAATTTTTTTCCATACAAAGATTTGAATTTTCCATACGCAGTTACAGAAATTGTGTGATGTCGAAATAACACGTGAAAAATATTTTCCAATGAATATTGGCAAGTTATTTAAGTCGATCGGACGCCAAATATGGCATTCTGTCTTAGGTATAACTTTTCTTCCCTTTTTGCTCATGTATTGAAGACTTAGGTGAACTTTTCCTGAGTTTTGACAAATTACCAGTGCGGTGTGCTCGTTAGTATACGAGGGGTAACCAGAGAAGACGAAATTTTCAAATATTTTTCCATTTCACCACCCCAACTTTTGCACCATCCTCACCTTCTACCCCCTAAACCGAAACAGAAGGATTTTTTCTCCCTTTTTTTTTCATCCTACGAATAAAGGGTCTTAGCTGTTACGGGAAGAGGGGAAAAGAAGAAAAAGAAAGCAGCAAATCTGTACCCTCCCCACTCCTGTATGTGTTTGTGTGTATGTAAAAGTCTGTAAAAAAAGTTAGGAGGGGGAGAGAGGAGGAGCGAGAGAACTGTATATTTATTAAAGCGTAGCTCGGAGGCACAAGAAAAGAGAATTTTCAGGAAAAGGGAAAAAGATTTTTCTCTATTTTTAAGGCAGTAAACGGGAAATGGCTGAAAAACTCAAAACAAGATCACAGTTAAACCGTTTCACCTTCTCGCCCTCTCTCCCCTAGTTTTCTTTTGCGTTTATTTTTAGCGAAGAGAATCCTTCCGTAGTATTTTTTTCCCCTCATCCTCTTCTTTTTACCATGATCTTCTCTGGAATGAGAGGGGAAAAAACTCGCGAAGAAAAGATAATCTCTTAGTTGTAATTCCTCCAGTGTAGATTAACGAATATTTATGAGTATTTGTTAAAAAATTTCTGTGACATTTTTTTTTAGGGATTGTTATTTCACTCATTTAAAAGAAATGTCATAAAATTTCACTTGCGACATTTTAGTGTGCTTTCATAAAACTTTTACCACGAATTTTAAAATTAAAATTGGTCTGAAATTTACAACGCTTTATTTTATTGAAAATATTAAAGTTAATTGAATACTCGTTTAATGTTATCACTTTCATTTTTTATTACGGTTTTATCATCCTTTCATCTAACCTAATGAATTTAAATGTCATCAAAATAATAGTGAAAAAAAATTTTAATAGAAAAATTAGATTTTATACAATACGAATATATCAGAATAATATATATATATATATTGCCTTAAAAATAGCTCATTATTACTAGTTATGATTTAAAGAAAATAATCATTATTTAATAAGTTCTTTAGTTGTTTTAATTTTGACTTTTTGCATAAAGTATCTCTTTGCAAATTGTGAAATTTGGAGTTTTGCTATTAAGATTGCTTCCGTTTTTGTTTGTTTTATTCTTTTTTACTTCTTAACAGTAGCCTCTAGGAGGGCCCATCTCGTTCTCAACGTTTCACTATGATAATGATCCGAATAATTTTAATCATCAAATGTCATTGGAACATACCCCTAAATTGACGGGATGCCGTATATATTTTTACACGGTTTTCTAAGGGGGGAAGGTATCTACCGTGTAAAAAAATAGATGTATAAAAAAGTTACAAATATAAACATCGGTAATTAGTCTTAACCTTTCGTACACTGAATTAGTACCCTTTTTCAGACCTAGAATAAATTTTGTTTTATGTTCTGTTTCACCAACACACAATCATAATTAATCAAGTGCTCCGTATTTATTACTTAGAGAACTGCATATTTTCTAGTATTGGTTATTTTGAAATATTACCCAACTAGCTGTAGTCTATATTTCTATACTTTAGTTATATTGTGTTCATATAATTTCATGCGAGGGAAAAAAAATATTTTTTCTCAAATAAACATTTTTTTGTATTCAGTGATATAACCATTCAGTTTTCTTTTAAACAGAGAAAATAATTAAACACTTGCACCCAAATTTATTATTTAAGCAAAACAATGATACATAATTACAAAAGTATAAAATGAAGTTACTTGTATTTTGTATGGCATAAAATAATCCAATCATATTTCCATTTTAAGTTTTCTCCATTACCCCAAGGGTTAACTTACGGATGGTTTCAGTCAGGAATTTCCGTGAACGTTAGTCTTGAGAATTATTTGATAACTACTCGTATTCGAAATCCTTTAGAATTTAACTCCCAGCACAAGACTCCGTACTTATTAAACTCTTAAATGCTCTGAATATATTCGAAACGCAGGTGTTTGTTAGTAACTGATCATTCTGTATCAAAGTTGTTATTAAGAGATAGATTTTTAATTGTGACAGAGCAGATCCGTACCTATCTTGCATGTTGATTCGTGCAATAGTAGGTCTCTATTCTTCTGATAAAGACATCAACTTGGCTCATCCATTTTTAAACGAATTATTACGATTAAATGATACATCTTCTTAGAGTGATTTACATGAATATTTAAGAGGAATAATTGAGACAAGCAGTAATCGATATGTTATCCATGTTATCTAATCGTAATCGTGAGTCCCTTAGGTAATCGCATTTTAAAATTCATTGCGAATCAGATTAGAAAGAAGGCATTTCTGCGTAATATATCTTTGTCGTTGAATTAATTGCCTTTATATGAATGCCGACTTCTTCATTTCGGAAATCGGTTAGAATAAGTACAGTTATTTGTGTCTGACGATTTAACTGAATATTCTGGGAATACACACACATTTCTGGAGATATTACGCAATTTATTCATCAACATAAGATGAATTTAGTTAAGTACTATCTCGTCATATAGCAGATAATGTTATTTTTAGGTAATAAAAGTAATTCTTTTACTATATGCTGTGATTAAAGATATAATCATAGTTCTCAAAATAATTTAAATAATGACTTGTAAGTATTGTTCGTAGTATTTGCCATCTCTTCGTTTTTAAATGCTTACCCTTTTCTGCATTTAATTTTACATTAAGTTTTGGGTGTGCCGTATTTCCTGGAAATCGAATATCAGCAATTGGAATTAGAAATTGAAGATTAATAAGTTGTTCTTTGTAAAGATGAACTGCTCTGCAAGTTAAACACGTTTTTGAAAAATAAGGAATTAAATAACGTTTTGATTGATAACAAGATTGATGTGCCAAATGTTGAATTTTTGTTTCTGAGGCACCGATTCATTCCTCCCATAATAAACATTTGTTGTTGATCAATTATTTCATGTATTACTTAAATTTTAATGTAATTAACATGTGTTTTTGAAGTTTTAAACTCTATACTTCCCTACAGTTAGAAACTTCTTTTAAAGTAAAGTAGCTCTATACCAGCTGTAAAAAAAAATGTTTGAAAAAATTCAATATTAGTTAAGAGGGGGTCCACCCCAAACTGAAAAACATGGCAAGGTGGTCTATGAGACAAAAAGTTCGGGAATCCCTGGTTTAAAGCAGGATTATCGTTCAATAAACCATTACAACTGCAACACATTATTTGTATTAAGATAAAATATACCTTTTTGAACAAGAAATCTATTTATTATTCGCAGTACCTTATCTATTACAGATCACCAGGTATTAGTATTATTAATTACTTAAAACAACGACAACAATTCAAGTAATTATTTTTGTCGCCAACTGCCTAGTCTATAAACATTGTTCCTATTTTACACGAGCGCTGAAATAAAGCCTCACGATTTAAAAGCTAATTCCAAAGACAGAAGACTTTTAAGCCTCGTTCCTGGAATGATTGGGCCATCCAGGCTCTGAATTCCAGCAGCACGCTGCTAGCTTCCTTTTCATTTTATTATCAGGGGAATTGTGTTATTTATATCTCGTCTCCTTTGTTTCAAGCTCATTATCGGGGACTTGTGGTTAAAAATGAATCATATATTTACGCTGATGGGGCACACGGTATTAATTGACGCCCGTTCAATATGCTTATTTATATTTCAAGAGGGGAGGGATCGCTGAAGGGATAACAGCAGCTTTGCGGTATTGTTTCACGAGACGGATCGGGAGAGTGTTGGAACATTGTGTTTCTGTCCATGCAGATTGAAATGATTTTATTCGTTTCCGATTTTCTGTAGCAATTTTTCAAAATATGTATATATATATATTGAAAATTATTAAATGTTAGTTTCCGTAACCCTTCCTCTTTTTTTAAAAAGTATTTTAAATATTATTTTGGTTATTTAAAAATTTAATTTTTATTCTGTAATGTTTTAGGGTTATTTTATTATTATAATTTTTGTGCTGTTTACTTGAAAGATGGAAGCAGAGTTCGTCGGTGAAACACGATTTGACTAATCACCATTATTCTTTTTTTAATTAAAAAAAATCTCTGAATTATTTCTTAAAATAATTTTTATTTTTATGGATAGAAAATATGTGTAATTTTTTTTGTATTATTTTAAATTGAATCTGTTGTTGTTGATACTAATGCCATCTGCCTGACGAAGTCAGATTGAGGCCTGCGAAATTCGTCACGGCTAAGGGCTAGATTTTTATATCTGTCGTTAGCCTTAGCTTTGAGCACCATGTAGGTGACAGTATGATTCTGCTTGATTCCACCGCAATTTAGAGGGTATTTTGAGCTCGACAGATTTAACATGTTTGATGTCCCTCTACTCCGATGGGACGGCTACCGCGACTACCTTATGTTCTCGAAATGTTAAAAAAGTTTTAAAATAAGTTTTTTCTTTAAATAATTACAGTAAGAGACATTTAAAATTAAAAAAAAAGACAACATGTTTTTGTTTGATTTTAATCATTTTGATCATTACTATTCGTCATTAATCGTTTTATCATTTGCCTTATTTAATTATTACATTTATTTTTTCTTTACAAATCGTTATCTAATTATTTTCATATATTTTTTTTATGTTTACGTTTGTGAGCTTAATTTATTACTATTGTTTAAAAATTACTTATTTTTCACTCAATTTCGTGAAATTCTTATGGTGAAAAAACATATACCGGGTGGGCAAAAAGTCCGTAAAAATTTTAAAAATTCATAAAATCCGGAGAAATGAACGAAAAAAGAAACTGTTTGCAGGATCAGCATTAGTATGTCACGGGATTTTTTTAAAGCTAGAAATAAAATAATTCGAAAATCATCCGGTAGGTGGCGCTGATGTACG
Source organism: Trichonephila clavipes (assembly GCA_019973935.1). Taxonomy (NCBI): domain Eukaryota; kingdom Metazoa; phylum Arthropoda; class Arachnida; order Araneae; family Nephilidae; genus Trichonephila; species Trichonephila clavipes. Next base: position 66,368 of record BMAU01013554.1, read on the forward strand.
CAAATCAAAGAAACAATGCATACATAATGAACAGAAAACTTTCACAACTTTATTACACCACATGACCACCACCACAGGAGAGAAGACATTCCAGGCGAGTGACAAATCCAGCAACGGCAGAGTGCAACATGTCCGGATGTATGGAGGATACTTCTCTGCGGATCGCATCTTTGAGTTCCGACAGACTTGATGGACCGGATAGATACACGCGAGATTTCAAATATCCCCACAACCAGAAGGCTGCCGGTGTTAAATCTGGAGACCGAGGAGGCCATGGGTACCTGCAGCACCTGCTAACGATTCTGTTTTCCCCGAACGTCTGTATCAGGAATGCCTTAACCGGGTTAACAGTGTGACTGGTTGCTCCATCCTGCATGAACGTGACATTCGAAATCTGACCTCGTTAAATTAAACATGGCACGACAGTCTCCCGAAGAAGCGTTTGATAACTCTGAGCATTTACCGTTTCCGTTATTCATCCATTTACTGGGCACTGCGTTTCAAAGAAGAAGGGTCCTATGATAAATGAACCCGTGAAACCACACCATGCTGTCACTTTTGGGGAATGCAATGGCTTCTGTGTGTACTCACGTGGATTAGAGGTCGCCCAAATGGGACAGTTATGGTTGTTACCGTCACCATGAAACGAGAAATGAGCTTCATCTGTCCACAAGATGTTAAAACCCAGGAGAGATCCTGTTCCATTTTAGAGAAGGCCCACTTCGCAAATGCTTCCCTCTGTGTGGTATCTGCTGGCAAAAGTTCATGGCACGATTGCAATTTGTATGGGTACAGCTGGAGGATTCGACGAAGAATATTGCGGACAAATGATGGTGGTAAGCCCAATCGTCTGGCAGCTTCACGAGCACTGCTGGTCCCTGAAGCTGCTTCGGACGCAATCGCTTCCATTTTGACAGCAATGCAGGGTGAACGTGCTTCTTTCAAGCATGGTCGTACGGCTCGTGCTCGATCCTCCAATTTTCCAGTTTCCTCAAAACGATTAACAAGCTTTAAGAGACCTGCAGGTGTTAAAGGGCCTTTTCCACTCTTCACATTTTTCTGAACTCGGAATTTACGCAAGGCAATGGTCACTGATTCCTCGTTCATGTAAAATAACTTCACCAACAGAGCTTTATCCGGTGCACTGAGCATCCTTGTTCACATTCACTGTTTGTAATGGTGAAATGAATGTGGATTCATTGAGAGCAAAGGTTTTTATAGCCATCTAATTTGCATATTTACACCACAGACGCTTGTAACAGCGCCACCTACCGGATGATTTTCGAACTATTTCTTTTCTAGCTTAAAAAAATCCTGTGACATACTAATGCTGATCCTGCAAACAGTTTTTTTTTCGTTCATTTCTCCGGATTTTATGAATTTTTAAAGTTTTTACGGACTTTTTGCCCACCCGGTATTTTATTAGCATTGGTATAGATGTATGAATTATCGAATGGATTTTTCTTCTTTTTTAGGTTAATCACTACAAAAAGTTCTTTCTCTTGTTTTTTCTCATTATTATTTTTATGAACATGGTTAATAAGAGTCGGAAAGAATCTGAAAAATTTCGTGTTATTAAATTTTTTTTTTTACTTTGAAAAAAAGAGACTGATAAGTCAGGGCAAATGTATTATTTTAATTTAAACCAGGAAAAACCAGCTTAATAAACTTGAAAAATAATCAACATGCATTGAGAAATATCTTGTAGACAGACATGTACAATTTAGGACACAGTGGTGGGCTGAAATGACATGGTTTCTTTTGTTATTTCGTTATCTGTTTTCTCAGTTCCGCTTTCTGATATTAATTTTCTCTTCTTTGTGCTAATCAAACCAAAGTTTTCAAAGACTTTTAATTGAATGCAGTGTTTTTTTCGTATAATGTTGAGTTTAATACGGATATTTTTCTTGCTGTGCAATGTGAAAATTGTGATCTAGATAACTAATTTTTTCGTGGAACAACTGAAATTGATTCCATTTTAAATTCTAATTAAATTATCCTTTTTTTCCCCACCATTATTTTGGGGTGTGTTTGCCGAATATCGAAACAGGATGTGAACTTGAAACACATTTTCACAAATCGAAAAAATACCCTATTGTTCTAAAACAAGTTCGTATTGTTATAAAACATGTATCAAATTATTACAGTTTCGTAAAAATTGCGAAAGATATTACCGTGTATTACGCGTACCTAAGCTTTCAAACTGCTTTTTTTTTTTTTTTTAATTCTTTAGGTGTATTCGTTCGATAACGCGCACCTATTTTTTTTTACGAAAAGAAACCTGAAATATTTCAAAACGAAATTTCTTTATTTAAAAAAACCGGGTCACGAAATATCTCTTACTATCTAAGAGTAGCAAGATATAGCTTACTATATCTTAATACTCTTGTATAGTGGACGCTACAACATTAAAACATATTGTTATTTTTAAAAGAAATCAGGGACACCTTAAGACTTTTTGAGCTCCTGGGCACTTTTGCGAAAATAGTCCCAACCTGAGATCTTTAAAAGTAGATGACAGTATACAACATGTATTGTCAAATACTTGTTCAGACGGTAATTTCAAACAAATAAATGTGCACGACTCGCAATTTCAAAACCCTAGGCACAAACTGTCTCTACCCAGTGGTGCACACAAGGGGGTATGGGGGTCCGGACCCCCCAAAGCCCTTGATTTTTTTCCAATTGATTATAATTCTAAGTGTTATAGTACGTAAAATTTAATTAATTACTTGTTGTTAATGAATAATTTTATTACTTAATGCTAATTATTTATTCAATAATTAGTTTTTTACTGTGTTTTGTTCCCGAAAATTGACTAAATCAAAAGGAGTATGATACAAGAATGGTGAACTTTCGAAACCGGACCCCCTGAAAAATTCCTGTGTGCGCTACTGTCTCTACCGATTGCCGCATTTCGCCTAAATGAGTTGAATTATTGTGTATGTTAGTAGGCCTAGGCCTAGAAATGAACAACGGTCATTCCATAATAATGCAGTCTTACTGCTTTTGCCAGATGACATGCAGTTTGAAATTCTCCGTTTTTCGGAGATTATATCCGGGAATAATATTTGACCGTTGAAGTTACCCGGATCATGATCTTATTAAGACATAATCGAGATCTAAGCGAGGCCCAGTTGCCCCATGCCTTTAGATATTCCTGACCGAAATGTAATTTCTTAAAAACCGTTTTCATTCGTGTGCACCAGAAGGATGGGTGGACGAAAACGGTGTAAAATTGTGGATAAAAAAAATTTGGCAATAACGACCAAGTCTTATTTCGATTGCATTAAATCTTTTAGTTCAGGTCATGTTCTGATCCCATCTAACGTATAATACGAAAAAATCGCGACAGAGTGCAACCCAGACATGGCAGTTATTAAAGACAGATGAACGCCATTAGTTCAGCCTTTAGATGTGTGTATCAATAAACCGTTTGAAACAAATTCAAAACGACAGTGTAATATGTAGATGTTAGAAGGTGAAAAAAATATTTACACAAATGAATGCCAAATACATAAGTAGAAATCTAATTTTTAGGTGTTCATCTTTTCTTTATTTTTAAAGCTATTATTTTTATGTTCGTCGTAAAACGCACTCCTGTAATTTTCACATTTATTTTTTTGTACTTAAAATGTGCGTTATGCGCCGGAATATACATTATAAGCAGTGGCGCACACAAGGGGGAGCCCCCCCCAAAGCCCTTGATTTTTTTTCCGATTGATCATAACTCTAAGTATATAGTACGTAAAATTTAATTAATTACTTGTTATTAATGATTAATTTTATTAATTAATGATAATTATTTAATCAAAAATTAGTTTTTTTACTGTGTTTTGTTCCCGAAAATCGACAATCAAAAGGAGCATGATACAAGAAAGGTGAACTTTCGACCCCGGACCCCCTTGAAAAATTCCTGTGTGCGCTACTCTGATTATAAGCATTCATTTAAAAAATTTTTTACAGGTAAAGTTAAATGTAAATAGGATAATATCAATGGAGAGTTATATTTAGGCACTGGCGTGATTAGTCCTGAGTGGACCCTGTATCAAAATTCCTTGGGGGCTCTTTTTGGGACCCTTTAGCTTTCTACGATCTTTTGCTACTCATTTTAGGATCCTGAAGCTTGTGCGGGCCCCCTGGTGGTAGCTATGCCCTTGATGTAAGGATAAGATAATGGAATCAAAAAAGAAAATATATTATTAGTTTTGCACTATTCTGCAATATATATATTTGGATCAAAAAGTGTCGAGTTAATGTCTTTCTTTAGTATTAGAGAAAAATACAGCTTTAGATAAATTATAATTATGCTTTTTTTTGTGTGAATCATAGTTTTATATTTATTAAAGTATACCGTATCGAATTTACAGATTTAAATAGGAACATAGGAAAATTGTATTTTGAATGCTGAGAAAGTATTTTTATGTACCTTACAATATTTGATAGGGAAGTGAGAATACTTCATTGCACACACACTGAGTGTGTTTTGTCGTCCCTTTATGTTGGTTCTGGAATCGTGCTATGGCGTCCTAACCCAAAATAGCGCCAACACCATCCAGAGACACAGGAAGCTGGCAACGACTTGATCGATGAGCGCGGAGCTAAATAATGAGTCCATATTAACGTGCTAAGGAGTCATAGGGTTGCCGTAATTTTCACTCAAAGGACGATGTTCTTGTGAAAACAAATAACGGCTTTGCTGTTGTTACTCTGAGATGGTGCAGGAATTCTGATGAGCCAGGAGATGCTTGATTCTCATTTCCGGAATCACTCCTCACTCACTCTTTCTTTTTGAGTGAAAAATGTTAGAATTTGTTGTTGTTGTTGTTGTCGTTTGGAAGATTTGATTTCGAATTATCAATTGTGTGTAAAGTGTGTTTTTTAAATGCTGAAACGAATAATGATTCTTTGTACAAATGATGAATTTGAAGAACAAAAATAACGTGTATTTATCTACCGAGTGTTTGTTTTTGACCTCTCTTTCATTGTTGTTCTAAAACAGCGTGATTCTACAGTTACGATTTTACGTGGATATCATAATAAAGAAAAGTCTACCTTAAGTTTATGCAGAAGCGTATATGTTTTTTGGCGGGAATATGAAAACGCATTTTTAGTTTTTCAAAAAATTTCTTAGAACATTTTTAGTTATGTAGTCTTTAGTGTTTTATGTTTTTCTGTTGCATTTATAACGGTTTCGAATTTACTCATAAACGTTTTGTAATGTTACATATTTATATTACAATATAGCATTCTTTTTATATATTGAAAATTTGTACCTTTTCAAATGTATACATGTAGGTGCCTAAATTTTTCTTTCCTTTGTAAGATAAATTCTCAAACAACGTAACATGTATTGTTGTTGTTTGCTGTAGTATGTTATTCAGTAAAATCTAACAAATCAAATGTGAATGTATTTTAATTTTTATGCTGAGCAAAAATTAAATAGGAGTCATTGTATAATTTTTTGGAGTGCAATATTGGCAAGTTATAAGCCTTTAAAGCTTTTATTCCGCACATAGCTTTTAATGATTAATTAAAAAAGACTTCATTTTCTGAATAATATATGAATTTTACGGTGTTAATAACTGAATGCATTCTTCCTTTTTTACAAACAAACAATAGATGTAACTTGAATAAAAACAATGTGAAGCAGTGGTGCACACAGGAAATTTTTTTTTGGGGGGTCCAGGGTCGAAAATTATCATTTTTGTATCATGCTCCAATTCGCCGCCCCAACATATCCTTTTGACTTTGTCGATTTTCGGAACAAAAACAGTAAAAATTTAATTAATTGAATAAATAATTAGCCTTTTAATAAAATTAATAACTACTCAGTTAAATTTTACGTACTATATACATAGGGTCAGTAGCGCACACAGGAACTTATCAAGGGGGGTCCGGGGTCGAAAGTTCACCATTCTTGTATCATGCTCTTTTTTATTTTATCGATTTTCGGGAACAAAACTCAGTAAAAAACTAATTTTGAATAAATAATTAGCATTAATTAATAAAATTAATCATTAATAACAAACACTTAATTAAATCTTACGTACTATATACTTAGAATTATAATCAATTGGAAAAAAGTCAAGGGCTTTGGGGGGTCCGGACCCCTAGGCCCCCCTTGTGTGCGCCACTGCATAGGGTAATAATCAATCAGAGGAAAAAAAAATCAAGGGCTATGGGGTGGGTCCGGACCCGAGGAGCTCTCCCCCCCTTGTGTGCGCCACTGGTGTAAGGGATTTAACTTTATCCTTTTGTCCATTCGGAGTTAATCATTTTAATAATAAAGCAGAATTACATTATTAAAAGCACATTCTTTTGTTTTTAATCTTAATTGTTGAACTTTTAATTTCCTAATCAAATTATTATTCTGAGTTTTATTACAAATTGTGACATTTTTTCTGTGTTGAATTTTACCACAAACTGACAACAAGGGTATGCTTTTATTAACGCGAAATTAAACTAACTGTATGTATTTTTTTTTTTGAAAAAAGGAATACACTGTTATTGAAATCCAGTTCTCCATATAATAATTTCTACGAACTCTCGAACCACATCCCACTTGTTTACTTACAATAACCTTAAAGCAAAATAAATAGGACAATATCATGCGTCAAAACCTTGTCGAATTACGTCACACCACTCTGCTAATTAACCCATTCAACTTAAAATTGTACGAAATAAGACAACTAGCTTGAGACCGACACAAACCAAAAAAAAAAAAAAAAAAACCATGACATTTTTTTTTATTTTTCTCCTGACTGTCACCATCATTCATTTTTCTTCGAGTCGGAATGATATACTTACAAGAATTCGTCGCTCCCCTTGAAAAAATAAGAAGAAAATTAAGATGCTACTTTCAGGCCCTGCACCGTTTTTTCCCATGTTTCTGGGTGCGCATCCTTTCCAGCCCAACTGTAGGATGGGGTGTCACCGTCGAGGTCAGAGTTCGAATCCATTAGTCTTTGAAATGAAGATGGAAGTGTCCAAAGTCTGGCGTGGGTGGGCTATCTCACACACTTAGACTTGCTTTGCCCTTCCCCCTCTGTTCGTATTACTGCTTACAAATGAAGGATGATGGAGGATAGGAATAGACAGGGAAGTTAGGAGATGATGATGCTTTGACAGGCACTTTCCTCTCGCAAACGAATTAGCTAATTGTGAAAAATTGATCAGTCACAACCATATGGCGGAAGGTGTTTGACCCTTGTGGTGGTTGGCTTTTGCGAGTCGTCGGGTACCATTGGCGTACGGAACTGTTTCTTTGGCCTATGATAATTAATGTTTGAAGGAGGTATTCAATCATTATATTTACAGTGGAGCGGATAAACAGTTTAGTGTTCTATAGGAGATAGTTGCTATATTGTAAGGATGATATGATAATGAATGATTTTATACTTGATTTAAGATAAGATCATTTGAAGTAGTAAAGCAAATTAAACGTTAAAAAGTATAAATTGTTAAAATACAAATTAGTTTCAAAACAAAGCTAATTTTTGTGGTTCAATCTGAGAGTTGCTTATTTCCATTTGGGTTGTTTGATTACGTGCTCTCTGAAAAGCACATAAGGGGTGGGGGATCTATGGGAAGGGGTGAGGGATCTATGGCCCTCCCCCCTAAATTTAATTTCCTTAAATTTTTTTTCGATTAGAATCTTATGTATATATAACGTAAAATTTATTTAATTATTTGTTGTTAATGAAGCCCACAATGGCCGAGTGGTAGCGTTTTGTGCTTAGGCATCACAGGTCCGGGGCTCTATCTTTGGGCTGGGCAAGCTCGACTCAACCTTTCATCAATGAGTAACAAGCTTGCTTGGGAAGTAAATAGTGGGAGTCTCTCTTCACACTGATCAGCTGATCGGGACATTTGCTCATACACCACAGCGCCGAAGGTCACGTATACTGAGATGGGCACAGTAGGCCTTTACCCTCATGGGTGGCTGCGCCTCTGAGTTTAGTTTATTTGTTGTTAATAGTTTATTTAATTAAATAATTTATTTATTCAATAATTTATTTTTTACTGTTTTTTTTCTCGGCAATCGATCAAATCAAAATAATTAAGTTTGGCGGCTTATTGAGTATGACACGAGGATGGTGGACTTTCGGCCCTGGACCTCCCCCTCCTGAAAATTCTTGCTTGCGCCAATGTGTCCACTCCTAGATTTCTTCAGTAGTGTGCTTGTTAACACTTGAAATTTTAATAACAATTATAAATTTCTTATATTTCGTACGTATATCATGTTCTATTTTTTACGTACTGTTTAATCTGCATGCATCGATAACTGTTGCAGGTTTTATTTCTAACAGTAAACCGCGCTGTCTAGCCAGCGGTTCAAATATAGTCTTTTGATTTCGACGATTTGAACGTTTTCGAATTTTGGACAAGTTGTGTGGATATAGGATAAGTATTTTGATTCAAGTTACTGTATAGAAAAGATCTAAACTTATCACTTTTTTCATACTTAAAAAAGTTATATAATTGTAATATTTTTTTAAAAATTTCATTTTCTCAACCAATTCTTTTGGAGTATTAATCCTCTCCTTTCATTAGCACTAAATTTGAAACTTAATTAACTCAATTTGTGAAACACATCTATTTCGAGGTTAATACTTGGTTATTTAAGAATAGCCTGTAAAATAAAGCAAAGAAAGTATTACTAAAAAAAACACGCATGGGAAAACTTCGAGTCATAATCTTTAAGCAAATAATTAAAAATCTCTTGTAGTAAAGGGGAACTGAACCCCCACCCCAACCCCATCCTTGTGTACGCCGCTGGTAATCACGACTTTCACCCTCGATATTTCTAAAAAATTAAAAACTTGAGTTGTTGTAGTATAAAAAAATAATAATAAATAACGCATCTTTACCTTTAAAAAAAGGTATATTGTAGTGCTACCCTTTAACACATTGCTTGTATTAATAGAAATTTTAGGTTCACCTAAGCAGAACAATATATTTCTCATTCTTATGTGTTATTTTCTTTGAGATTCCGCCGATATTTAGAATTGAATATTCCATGCACTTGTTTCGGTAATTAACGGTAAATATTTAATTATAAAAGCCTTTTTGTTTACACGTACTTAAAGTGAGCGGGCCCAAAAATAAATATTTTTAGCGTTCTCTCTCTCTCTTATTTGTGAATTCAAGCCTCAGCTTATAATTTATTCATCGCGTGTACAGCTTTTTTCGTGCTTCTTTTGCTTTGTATGTTTTGCATATCAAATGCTGCTGCCTGAGTTTCTTCACTTTAAATTCGGTTAATCGCGATATTAATAAATACAAGAGGCGCGTCCTCTCGTTTATGCAACACTAGATTGTTTTTCAATGATGCAAAAGTTCCTAGTTGGGATTAAAATAAGCTCCGGGGTAGAATTTCAATTAATAAAAAAAACTGTAATTAACGAAACATTGAAGAAAGGGGTGTCCTGAATATTATATCCCTCTTATTGATTTCTTTGATATATATTTTTTTCGTTCTCTCTCTGTTTGAAAAATATATATCGTCTTGAGAAAATATTTTTAAAGAACTGAAGGTTTTTAATTATTTGATCTAATTGTTAAATGAATAAATTGAAAGTTTCAAAAAAGTGTTTAAACATGTACGTATTTTTATTTTTTGCAAGTTTGGAATGCTCTCAATTCTTGCAATGCTCATTGTAAATAGGTTTTGCAGGACGACGGGCTCCCCACTGCTATTTACGCTTTTGGGCTTTACGATATTTAAAGCTCTCTTTAGGTTTATGTAAATAATTTATTTTGCAATATGACTGATTTTTCAAAAGAAGAAAAAAAAAAGAGGATTTTTAAGTGGAAATATAAAAATTAATTAAAAATAGTAATCTAGAAAATAAGTCCAAAAGAAAGAAAAAATCTGAAATTTACAAAAAAATAAGTGAAATAAAATCATTTGAATCATGATTTGTTGTAAAATTACAACATATAAATATTAGTTTTGAGTGATTTTAATGAATATGGAAGTTCTGATTTATATTATTATTCGTATGTGCTACTTATTATTTTTACCTAGCTTAAAATGAAAGCATAGGGCATTTTTCTGTTAATTTTATGTTCTTTATATTACTCAAAACAGTTAGAAATTTAGCCGTTTTTGCTTAGTAAGTCACAGTTTAATACACTTTAAATATGTCTATAAACTTATAAATCTGTTGAACAATAAATCTTTAGAGGATGGCTGTCTATAAATCCTAGCTAAGGCCGCCTTCACCTAGTGTTCGAGAACCTGGACTAAACGCGATGCACATTTTCGGACAGAAAAATGTTTCTTCGTGAAAATTTGCAAACCATATATCTATTTATAATATGGAGGTTTTAAAATTTCAAAATATATTCTAAAAATAATTAATTCTTCATTTTAACCTGTGAAGGAGGCAGCTCATTTAGCACATCACAGTAGTACAAAAGAAAAAAAAAGAAATGCGAAACACTCATTCTATGCCAGAAAAAAATTATCAACTCAGAAAAAAATTAAAGCGTAACAACCTGTTACAGGTCTTGGCTGCCTCCACAGCTCGCTTCCTCCAATTCCAACGATACGCAGCAACTCTCTGCCAGTTTTTAATATTTAGAGTTTTTAAGTCATTTTCAACATCATCTATCCACCTTGTTGGTGGTCTTCCTCTTGTTCGAAGTCCCATAGGATTCTTAAATCCGAAAAAAATTAGTTTGATAAAATATGCTGTATTTTATAGAATAGTGGAGCTACAATATAATATTCATTTTAGAATACGTTTTTACCTGAAAATCTTTTAAATCTTTGTCCTATTCTTTAACGTTAATCGAAAATATTTGGTATAATATTTAGGAAATGACTGTCTTAATATTCGCTTTAAGGTATCCGACTACTTTCGGAACTGTGATTTTAAAAAAGCGCGTGAACGGATGGTTTTCATGATATTTAGTGTCACTTAGATTAGAATACATGTATAAAATTGTTTTAAGGACATTTTGATAAAAAAAAATTATTTAAATACAATATTTCGGCAAAAAATTAACTTAGAATAACCTTTTTTCAAAATGTTCTCCTTTTGTGAAAAATGCTTCTATTATAATAATATTTTGCCTGTATATAGCTCAGACCTCTATACAGAGAATCAACTATGATTTTTGAAAAATTCACATTATTTTCAGAGTTACAACTCATTAAAAGAATTATCGGCGTTTTTTTTTCTTAAAATTTCTCCCCTCTGTTGTCGTAAAATATGGATAAACCCACTTCTAAGTTATATATTTCAAAAATTCTAATTGAGCCTCTGTACAGAGGTCTGAGCTATATACAGGGAAAATATTATTATTATAGAAGCATTTTTCACAAAAGGAGAACATTTTGAAAATGGGTCATTCTGTGTTCATTTTTGGTCAAAATATTGTACTTAAATAATATTTTATTGTAATACTATTCTTAAATCAATTTTATATACATTTTCTAATCTAAGTGACATTAAATATCATAAATATTATCCATTTATACGCTTTTGCAAAATCACGGTTCCGAACGTAGTCGGATACCTTATCGGGTACCGTGGTAAGATTTACTCCACAAAACAAACGATGGTGTTTAACTTTAGTTAGTTTTTATATCAAACTAGTTAAAGTACACTTTTATATCTCATAAAGGAAAAAAAATTAAAATAAACGTCTATATATATATATATATATATATATGAAAAAAGAAATAAGTTTGTATTGGATATGTACTAATAATTGATGAGAAAAAAAATATTCTAACTGTCAATTCCATTCATCCTCTACTGCTTTTCTTTGATCTAAACGACAAGACCTTTGAAAATACCCTTCTGTCCCTAAATTTCAAAGGAAAAAAATTTCAACATTTCCTTTAAAAGTCTATCAAACCACTCACCGAACTTAGATGAGTATCAGCTGACAGACGGAAACGGCTCAGATAAAATAAATAAAAGGATTCGCGAACTGTAGACTGTGAAACGATAGAGGTGTCTTCTGCTGTCTATGGCATTGAAACGACATGTGACAAACGTGGTAAAATTAAGGCAGCCATCTCTTTTGACAGCTTCACGTCGGACCCCCGACAGGTTGTTTACAGATTCTCATCACAAAACCAATAAACGTCGTGCATATCAATTCAACAATCCCTCACACAATACGTTAAAAACAAAGACGATTAACTGATAATTGAACGAATAAATCATATCTCCCTTACGCGACAAGATTGCTAATTCCATGCTGCTGCTTCTGCTAACCACTTGGATGGTTCTCCTGTCTTGGTGAAGTTCCTTCCAGTTTTTCCAACCTTATCCAGCATCTTGTTTTCTGGAAAATCACTACACGAAGCGTAACGACTGGGTTAAATGTTTGACGGGGTCCAATCAGTTCGGGATGGTGAGATAAAAAAAATAAATAAATAAGATTGCACCCGTCGCATCTTCCAAATGAATCAAAAATGATTCCCCCTCTTTTGATGAAACTTATATCTGATTTATTGTGTCAAAAAGATCTTTCACTCTGTGAATGTAGGCGGAGAATAATAATAAAACAAGTGATATTTTCCCTCTTTTCGTTGTTTTTCTTTCTTTTTGATTCTCTCTCTCTCTCTCTCATAATATTAATTTAGATTATAGTGGGGGGATTATAAGTGCATATGGTTAAAGAACCCCTGACGTGATTGGACTTATCTTTTACTAGTCTGGATGGGTTTTATTATTGCCTACTGGGCCTTGAAGGGACAGTAGTGCTGTCAAGCGGAAGAGCGTCGTCCCTTATTGTATAGTCAATGGTTTGGCATTAGTATTCACAAATTGTATAGCTTTTCAATTGATTTTCAGTGTCATTTTTCATACTTAGCTTTCCTAAATTGTTCTGTGAATTGATTTTCTCTTTGTTGGATTGTGTCTGTCATTTTTCATTCTGGGATATTAAGTAACATTACAATGCGCATCGGTTCTCAGTAGTTTTTTTGTTGTTATATTTATTAACATCTTATTTCTTATTTATATTTATTATTATAGTCTGGATGGTGTACAGTTCCTCCAGACGTTGATTTAAATTGCGTAGTAAATTTAATAACAAGATACTTAATCAAATAGACCCTGTCACTTCAGTAAATAATGGAAAATTGTATTTCAAATAATGCTTGCGCGTGTGTGTGTACGGGGCTCTTGGTAAAGTGGTATCCGTTGAACCCATCATATTTAGTGAGTGTATCAGTTGAAAAAAGTATGTATGCAGTCTATTATGCTGGCGCGTATTATTTTGCAGATTACCTTATTTCCGAATACAGTGAAATACGTTTAACACGAAAATGCTTAAGACGGAATATCGAATAACACGAAATAATACAACGGTCAAGACAAACTACTATGTATTTTCATGCATTTTTTCTCTTAAGGCGAAAAGAAAATCGCTTAACACGATTTTTTTTCTGGGAATGAATAAAGCACGAAAAACAACAGCCGAAGTTAGAGAAAGTTTTTGTATTATCGGACTGTCCTATTGTATCATAGGAAGAATTCGTTGAAGTAGATGATTATAATGTGTGTATGGCGCCAATTATGGCAGACAAAGATATCTTGGAGTTTGTTCGAAGATCAAAAAATATAATTGATGCAGACTCCGATAAAGAAAATGAAATTAATAATGCAGCTTCTGTTCCCACGTCATGCAAAATGAGGAACATCGCGCGTATAAAGTATGCAGTTTATATATAGACGCACATTCCAATGGAGAAATGAATAACAAAATGGACGGCATCGAGCAATTTGATGCTAAAAAAGACAATGTAAAGAAAAATATCGGATTATTTTCCAAAAACTCAGTAAATGTTTTGTTTTTCAAAAAACTTGAAAATTTTGTGTTAAATTTCATTAAGTTCTTTTGAACGTTTTTTTTTCATTGATTTTTAATAAATACATGCATATATACATATCTATGTTGATAAAATTTACTCTAATAAACTTAATTTTGCTGAATATGTGTATCTTTTTTGCGATATTCTTTAGCACGAAAAAATATTTCAGCCCCCTCAATTTCGTCTTAAGCGATTTTCACTATAATATTCGTAAGCTGGAGTCACTTTTCTGGAATAATTTCTGGTTTTGGGCCCTGTCTATTAACATAACTCGAAGACAGCCATAAATGGAATTTTCAAATCGATAGTGGGAAACAGCATTACAAGCACTAGGAGAGTATACAAGGAGGAAGGGTTTGGGGCTCAATTCTTCCCCCATCACAACTACCGTAGGTCACCACATTTTTAATTTTTACCTTAGAGATACCTCTCTGCTTTCGTTATCGTGTTTCTTAGAATGTAGCCCCTATAAGAGAGATTTGTTTATGCCACTGACACACATATATGATTCCCTTTTTGTGAATTTAGTTGTATAATTTTCTTTATAGAATTTTAAAACAACTGTGTTTAGTTCTTTAATAAAATGTCTCATATATGAAATAATAATTGAAAAATAGATTTTGATTAAGTGGTGTAAAAATTTTTTCCTATATAACAACCATAAAGGATTAATGATGTTTTCAAATTATGTCTGTTTCTTTGCTTTACATAAATTCCGTTACTACTTATGCATTTTAATATGAATGACTGGAAATTTTCCGAAATGTATCAGTTGTTAGATTGATCAATTTATAAAAAATTCGTATTGGTGTTCGATTACGGTTTTATGAGCATGCATCACGAAAACTATATACTGTTAATATGTTCCATAAATAGAGAATTTATGATTGAATTCGATAATAGATAGATATTGTAGATAAGATATAATGTAGTATTTAGTGAGATATTTTTTTGTAGATAGATAAGATAAATATTGAGAAACCACTCGATGGTACGAACGGTTTTGCAGAACTTCTCTTTTCTAGACTTTTGTTCTAGACATTGATGTCGCAACTACATTTCATCAACTGCAATCTTTCTTAAATTATTTTCGATAACTATTTCTTCATACCGTTGGTGGTAGACAAAAGAATACACTGACCTATTATTATTAAACTAGTTTTGGCAACAGTTGACAACGACCTGATTTAATGACAGATTCCCCCCCTCTCAGGCATTTCCTCTTTTCAGGCAGATCGTGTATTACTTTCATCTCACCAAGGAAAAAGGGGCAAAAGAATCTACAAAAAATAAAAACAATAAATGTGGATTTTTTCCCCCACCACCTGATTTTTTTTCTTCACCCCATCTTTTGAAGATCTAATTAACCCCTCTCCATCGGCCGGTGACACGTCTGTCATCACAAGATGTGATAAAAACGCCATTCTGGCATGAATTCTATCAGCAACCCTTCAGTTTTATCATTTGACCTGTAGCCCCCTTGGCGACACAAAAGAGAGCCATTAAGGCGTCTAAAATGAAAGTTATTACCATTGAAAGAATTAACACACTCTTCTCTTTCTTTTGGCGAACACTTTTTTCCCCCCTTCTTTTTATGTGCTTTTTAAGCAAGGAGAGAATGTAAAGATGTCCATGGCTTTAGTCTTGCTTTATGCTTCATTGTGATTGATGAGACCGTTCTTTTGAAGTTGTCGAACTATTGAAGAAAAGGGGGTCCAAAATGGCGTTTTAATTTTATCTCTTTCTTTAATATTTAACTGCTGTAATCTATTGTGAGTATTTTGAGATACATTCTTATTGTTGAAAAAAGAAGTAATAGCAATTAAATCGCCGTGATGAATATATCAAACTGTTAAAATGATTCAAATACCATAATTATTAAGCGTTGGATTTGATGCCTTTATGTATCATTTTCTTTTTAGAAGAAAAAAAAACCTCTTCTAATAAAAATATTTAATGACAAGTTAATAGAATGGATTGCTAATCGGTATGGAGAAAAACTGCCATTAAATACAATGGATGCATTTTTGAGATGAATATATATATTCTAAATAAATATCAAAGGTATCAAGGTATTATTTATAATTCTAGAAAATTTAATATAATAATAACAGTAAGATCTAATTTTCTATTAAATGTTAATCATGTTAATTTTTTCTAACAGTTTATCGTAGGTACAATGCTAGGCAACAGCTGCTCCAATAAGAATTACATAATTCTTATTTAGAATCATGTATCTTTTGTTGCACATTATTAATTTTGTAAAATTTGTTCAAAATATAAGCTATTTTTAAGGGGACAATGTACTCAATACGCAATTTTTTTTTATATATGTTTGTATGAAAATACATGTACTCTTACATAAACATCTCTGAAATATACATTTCAGAAGAAAAACTCATCTTAACTTTTTTAAAAATGTTTCAGTATTTTAAAATTTTTACTAGTTCAACACAAATTTTAATATTTTTGAAACATTTTTTTTCTAATATTCTCAGAAGTATTTCTCATAATTATGTGTATGCGATTGGTATTAGTAGTGATACTTTTAATTTTACAAATTTTTTCGTGTCTATTAAAATAGTAAAAAACTCCCATAGAGCTACGATATTTTGTACACATGTTTAGAAAAGTCACAATTAAAATGAGGCAATGACAAAAAAATTCGATATTTTGATAATTTTTAGGGTAAAATATGTTCCCTTTAATTATACTCATCTAACATACTTATCATGATGTTAATCCTTTTAACATTCGGGGCCTATTATGACTATATCATAAAATATTTTTTATGCTTTACAAATTTAACAGCAGTAAAGAGTTACGATGATGCGATCATGAAGCATACTAAATCTCTTAAAGCATTAAATGTTTTGTCAGTCAACGTTTAACAGGTTATTCACCTTCATTGTTACATGTAACAAAATAGTAATACTTCTGACTTGCATAGGAAAATGTTGCTAATTTACAATTTATCACCATTAAATCATGAGTCGACATCATCGTTTAATGTTTAACATATAATGAATCGATGATGATAAATAATTGTTAGTCAGTGCATGGTAACAATTTAATCGTGTGATTGTGGAATAATAAAACCCATCATAGCAAAGAATATGGGAATTTAACTATTTTACGGTCCATCATTCGCGTTGATGGAATATTGTCTGGCCAATCTCTGTCGTTAAATGTCTTTGCCATAACATTGTAAAATGTTTTACATTAAAGGCTTTAGGGAATTGTTCCATGTAAGGATTAGCGAGAGATTTTATTAAATGGTACTCTATCCATAGCATGAGTTACAGCATGAGTTATTTCGTAAAAGAGGGCCAGGTTTATCACAAATCATTAGTATAAAACAAATAAATAACAGTAAGCTGCTTTCTTTTCTCTCATAAGACGTTGCTCAAAAGTGATTGCAGTAGCATAGGTAGCATATATGGTCTCAAAATGGTTGGAATGTCTCTGATTCGAGTCCTGATGTCACTGAAGGCCCGTTATATGGAGGAGGCCGATGCACATGAAATCTGTCGAGGCTCAATATCTTCCCGTTGGTGTGGTTGTGACGGTTGCGGAAAGCAGTGCTGTTACTATAAGGATCGGAATTTAGACATGTGATTATAGAACGGGCTTTAACTATTAAAATAAATTAAGGAAATTAGGATTCTTAAGATAACTTTGAGTAAAGTTAAGCTATTAGGATTTCATGCGCCTATTCACATAGAGTTTTAAGCTATCGTCATAAGGGCCATGGGTAGCCTAGTGGTTAGAGCATCGGACTCCGGACCTGAAGGCCTTGATTCAAAGCCCGGTGCCACCAAATATCCTCCGAGTACACGCGGAGTACGTGCTCGTTAAATCAGTGGGTCCGAAAGTCTTGTGAGCTGATCGCGAGTGCTGGGGACTGGAGAATATTTTCCTCCCATTCAGTTCCATGCCGAAATTGTGGAGGTAGAGATAGGTGGTGTCGCCATCTATCGTCTCTTTGGGGAATTTCTCCGAGCTAAATCGTACTGTCACCTGTATGGTGCTCAAGGCCTAGGCCAACAGCAGGTGTATGTCTAGCCCCTTGCCACGATGAATTTTGTTGGCCTCTTTCTGACTACGTCAGACAGGTGGCATTAACAACAACACAACATCTATCGTTATATCACTCTGGATTTTCTCTCTATAGTTGGCTTGTCTTAGATTATTATATTTTGTAATAATAAATTCGATTTCTCATGGCTAGTTTGGATCCTCAATCTTTACCTCCTACAGATTTAGGTTGAGTAGATGAAGAGATGGCTTCCCCAGGCGGGAGGTGTGGTAGTTAGAAGAGGGGGTGCCATCTAAGGTGATGTCTTCATCATTTGAACGAGGTTCTTCGATAATAGCCTGTAAAAATGTACAGCTTTAATATAACCCTCATTCACACACGATGCTCAAACTTTTTTTTTACCCGAAAAGGTGGAACAAAAAGAAGGTAATGTTATTTCATGAAAAATGTGTACATTTTGGTAGAAGTGCTATGAAAAGAAAATTTATGAAATCTTTCTCAGACAGGCTTTCTATACAAAATATGATTTTTTCTGTCCGAATTATTTGTGGTAAACTGAATTCATTTTTTAAAAATGAAACTCATGACTTGAAAGAAAAGAAGGTTTTTATTTAGAGAAAGAGTCAAGTGTGTTTCTTTTGGAAAATGGACACTTTTATCAAGTTCGAAAAAATGTTTCAGTCTATCCGTTGCATTTACAATAGATAACTGTTGTAAATGCAACGGATAGACAGGGCAGGGCACTCCTTAAAAATTTATCTGGAATGATTCTGATGACGCATAGGCAAATATGAAAGCTTATTCGATGCTTTTTTTATGCTACAGCTTATCTAAACTTGTTAAAAATACTCTGGTATAATTATAACAATTTAGTTAATTCTATTATTCGCCATTAATTATCTTCTTAAGCCTAAGGATTTGCTAAGAGGCTCTCTTTTCGTCTTACTTACCGCAGAACA
Organism: Trichonephila clavipes; assembly: GCA_019973935.1. Lineage (NCBI taxonomy): Eukaryota > Metazoa > Arthropoda > Arachnida > Araneae > Nephilidae > Trichonephila > Trichonephila clavipes. Next base: position 85,212 of record BMAU01013554.1, read on the forward strand.
ATAAATTCGAAATGGCGGGAAATAGTCTGAATAAAATCATTACATATGCAGCAACTCTGTCAAAATAAACAACACCTCTGAGTAAAGTACGGAAAAATCCACTTGGACTTCTTTCTTTTTTATGGAAAAGGGGAAGAAAAAGAAGGTTCAAAACTATTGTCACCTCCGACTAGATTTATCGCTCTTCTGTACCTAAATATGGAAATGCTAAGGGACTGGGTCAACTTCTCATTGTTTTGGAATAAACTTGCGGTGTGTGAATTTACGACGGCCACAACGAGGCAATTTGAAACATTCTCATATAGCGGGGACATTCCTTTACTTGGTCGAGGTATAGACTGAGCAAACTGTTGTTTATTTTAAGATTGCCAAGCTTTTGTGTATGAAGTATGGCCAAAAATTGAATAAGCGACTATGCTTTTGTTGTGTTGCATTTGCCAGCAGCCTGCTAATCGCTGCTTATACGGTAATCAAATGACCTTATGATACCACAGCTGCTTGTGAAGTCATAGAAATCTTGAAATTAATTGATTTGTTTGAATATCCGCACGTGTGTGTCTTTTTTTAGAAACGCATCTAGGTTTTGGCGAAATTAGTTTTCTAAGTATATTTCTCGAACAAAAAGGAATGTAAAGATAAACTCAGAAAAAAAATGTGCTGAGATTTCAGTAGTATAATATACATAAAAACTCTAATAATGAGTATTGCCGTTGTGTTCTCTCTCTAGCACTTTGCCGTTTTGAGCCCGATTTTTCTACCAGTGTAGTGTTAAAAAGATGGCATCAGTCTTTGCGGAAAATTTTACCAATATGTTTAACGATGAAGGGTCGTTATAGATCTTTCAATTTCTATTTTTCTCTAAATGTTTCGTGTCAGCAGACCTTGTTTAGCTAAAGTTGTTTATTTTTTAATTAATAATTTTAATTTCCAATTAATGAGTTTTAGACATGTAACGGTAATTCTTAATGAGTGTGAATAGAAAGAAAGTGTGTGTGTTTATTAACATCGCATTGTAAAGCAACACTACGTCTATTGGCAGTGGGCTTCGTAATTTTGAACCATGGATCTAGTGCCGACGACGACACTTTAGCTGGAACCCCCTCTCCAAAGTATCATATCAAGCTACAACAGATTTAGTGCATCAGCCTCTATACACGGCAAGTCTTCAGTGACACTGGGGTTTGAACCAGTGGCGTAATGAAGAACATTAGGGCCCTCCTGCAAAGTCAGGTTTTGCGCCACAAGCCAGACCTTACGAAGGATTGCAAAACCATAACATAACACAGGCTTTGGGCCCCCTACCCCGCGATGTGAGGGTTGCGGGAGTGTACGTTACGCCACTGCTTTGAACTCATAACATGACAGCCACAAGCTCGTGACTGTGATCAATAGGCTATCGCGGCAGTGGCGTAACGCACACCCCCGCATTGCGGATGGGGGAGTGGGCTAGGGTTCTTTGGGATCCAAAGCCTGACTGCCGTCAAGTACCTACCCTTTGTAAAATCCGACTTGGGGCCCAAAACCTGACTTTGCGGGGGGGCGAAATGTTCTTCGTTACGCCACTGAGAGGAAAGAGAAAGAGAACGCAATTTACTTTATTCCTAACCGTACGGAAACGTCGTGAGAAACAGAAAGAGAACCAAATGTTTCAGTACGAAAATGCACATTCTTATTTTATATTTTAAAAAAGTTGCGATTTATCTTAAATTGCAAGTTTAGGAAGATAAGGATTTTCGGAATTTAAAATAATTTTAAGCCGAAAATATATTTATATTTGAAGCAGAAGCCCTCCTCCCTCCCACTTTTTTTTTATCCATTCTTGATATGATTCTTCTAATTTTTTTTTATAAAAAAAGCCTTCACCAAACTTAAGTTTTCATTCCTGTTTCGATTTATCAATTCTTATCTTGTAACAAGGAAGTATTTTGATCATTTAAATAAACCGTTATATATATATATATATATATATATATATATATATATATATATATATATATAATCTCATGTTATACCGGTATCTCGATTCCGAGTCATTTGCCGTTTCTTGTTTAACAGCAGAAGTTCCTAATTATGGAACACCTGATTGTTGAAATGTTTACTGATCGAAAACATTGTTAGTTCGTGAAGCAGAACTCTTTTTATGCAAATCGTTTTTAAAAGTGGGCGATCAATCAACTCTTAAAGTAGTTTGAAGTTTATTTTGTTTATAAACATTACCATGCTACTAAGGTACTATAAAAAACGTCTTCCTCATCATTTGGGTGTGGTTGAAAATTGAAAAGTCCGTTGCCAGTAAACCTTGCGTAACTTCGATTTGCGATGTTAAATATGAATCAATCAAAATACTATAAATTTCTTTGTGTGTTTAGTTTATAATAAATTAGAAATTTATTCTATATTTTTAAATATTGATGTATTTTAGCTGGTATATATGTCCATCACTTTCTTGAGTAACAACTAAAATTGCGTGTGTCTGTGTGCATATGAAAATTCCATTACAAAAAGTGAAGTGAATCTTCTTGAGTATGAACGTAGCTTCTCTCTCATACTTAAGATATGTTTCCATGGAAAATATGGCAAAAGACACTGGATAAAAGCGGATTCCATAATACCAATATAAATTAATTTCATTTTATGTTGAAATAAATTACTGAATTACGCACATTTTAATTTGTTTTTTGATGAACACGCTTTTGCGTATAAAAACGACGATTTTGATTTTAATGTTTTTCTTAGGAGAGAATTCTATATTCTATATATTCTATTCTAAGGAATTTATTCCGTGTTAATTGGCGATACGTGTGTTTTTATATATGCTTAGATCGTATGGATTATTTACTACTAAACTATCATTCTTACGTTTTATCAAATTGAGTATATATACCGTAAAATCTGGCTATCGCTCACTTTTAACGCAAAAATTAAGATCGCAATTTACGGGTGCACGTTAGACATCAGGTATAAGAATGAAGGCTTTAAATATGGAAAAAAGATGAACATCGAGCAAAATTAGACTTCTACATAGTTCGAAATATTGTTTATTTAAAAGAAATGACAATCGTTATAAACTAAAAGGTTTGTGTGTAGTTCTAGAAATATACTAATATATTTTCAAAACCTTGGAATAATACTTCGAATAAATGACTTCAAAACACATAATAGCATTGCGCACGTACATTTCAGGTTTCTTCGTAAAAAAGTGGGTGCACGTTATACGGCGAATATATTTAAAAATTACAAATTGTTGCTTTAAAGGTGCGCGTTATACGCCAGATTTCATGGAATTACAATTTTTTTTCACATCATTTTATATTACTTCTTATTAAAAAGGCCACTTTATTAAAAAATTTCACTTTCCTTCCGGGAAAAAACAATTGGAAACAAAGGACTTGTAGAACTTTGTGACGGATCTATACGCGTTTTACCAACTAATCCTCTTGGGAAATCTTTAGGCTATCAATTCGTGTTATCCACAACCAATCCTTCGGAAGAAGAGAATCGTGATATTTAAAATTAACTTACTATAAATAGGTGAGGTTTTCTAGCTTGAGAGAGAGGAGAGAAGATATACTCGAGTCAGATGAAATTGCTACTGAAGGTATATTATTATTATATTGATTAGATTCTTATTAGGAGGAAACTTTAAAGTGACGATTGTTCATTAAGACTGAATTGAGATTAGATTAAATTGGATGATATGTTAGATCCTTAATTAAGATAAGGAACAAGTTTGATAGTCTCCTAATCGCTCGTCTTACTGTCGTTGTTCCACTTTCACATTCTCTTTCTATTATTAGTTGAAATTGTATCTGTTCTTTGTGCAGTAAATAAATAGATTAGTTGGATCGTGTCAATTGTTTCTTTCCTTCCCTCCACATATCTAGGTGCCCGCGAGAGAGGCGCGAGTCTCTTACAACTTGAACAGATCTGGAAATAAAGTTTTTCCTCATTAAACATATTTGTCAGCACTGTAGAATAAATAGTACATTAATCCTATTTGATTTATTTTAATGCCAAATAAAAAACAGTTTTTATCGTATTTATATTTACAGTTTGACAGAACCATCCGTCGCTTATCTATTTCTCTCCTTGTTACATTTACCCCTTTTCATACCTTCCCACTTATCCATGGTCATAAATCACTCTGACTTATTACAACCTCAATCCACAAATATTTTGGCAACATCTGTTGCAACTTTTCCTCTGAAGACACACATCGATTAAGCTTACAATCTAGTCCCCTGTTATGGAATATCACTTCTGGTCAACAAATAACTTCAAAAGTTAGAGTAATTACTCAGCATACTATCAAATTTCTAGGAATTGCCGAGCAGTGGGAAAAAAGTTAGGAAAACAGGAACTACTACATATCAAATCTAGTCTAAGACTTCTGATAATACCAAGACTTCTGAGCGTAAAAAGAGCGTCTGAGTGTATTGCATTTCCACGAATGGATAGATTAGAGAAAGTTGGTGATTCTTTTTGCTTCCATCTTTTTTTTTTTGGTTTATTTGTTTTTTTCCCATCCCCCACTACTCTTCAGTTTGTCAAGCGAGTCCGTTTTGAACCATCGAGCCGCAATCTGTCATTGTCACCAGTTTTTCTATAAAAACCTAAGAAATTCTCCTCGCCCTAACTGACACGGTTGGAAGATTTATCACATTTGGCGGATATTCGCCCCCAAAAGTCGTTGACGATGCCATTGTTTGTCTAAAGTACAGATAAATTGCCTTAAAAGAGCATCTTGCTGTAATATAGCCAGAAGAAATGTAAATACTCTCAGAATTTTTTAAATAAAATACGATTTTGATGATGAAAAACTTGTTTATGATTTTCTCTCTTTTGAGTTAAGATTGTCATTGTCTAAAGAGAAAGAGCCCAAATCAAAATTGGAACACATTTTTGGGATGAAACTGCTCCAATTTTCATATAAATTCCCCACTTTGTAAACCAAACATTTGTGTTTATTATGAAATATTCTTCAAATTTAGAAACATTCCAAAAGTATTCTTTTTCTTTTTTTCGTTTGAACATGTTAATTTTGAAACCTATTTTTTTACCTAGATAATTTATTTTGGACATGTAAAGTTTGAAACCAATTTTGAAACCTAGAGAACTTATTTTGTCTTGGAAATGTTAATATTAAAACTTGAACCAATTTTACCTTTAACCTGTTATTGTTTAAATGATGAAATATGTATCCCATTTTACAACAGAAAAAAATTGATTGACTCAGATACAAGTAAGTATAAAAGAAACTACTCAGTATAGGATATGAATATCAGAACATAATGTTAATGTTAAAAATTTTTTTTTATCACAAACGATGTCTGATTTTTTGATATATATTTTTAAAAAAAGCCAATGAAGATAGCTTTGAAGGAGTTTAAACGAATCCAACAAAATTCAATTGAAAAAGTTTATTTGAAATCTTAAAGAAAAATAAATGATTTTCGCATTTATTCCATACAAATGCCGAAATACAAAAATTTAACAAAATTGTCAACATTTTACTTTTGTTCCGATTTTTTTTAATGTTTTAAATTTTTTGTGTGCCCTTAAAAATATTTGAATGTACCACTGATCTTTTAATATACATTCTATTATAAAAAATTTTGTAAGAAAAGTAAATTAATTCAAATTATTATTTTATTTCGATAGAATTTTTTTTTTTTTGAAAAAAATATTTAGAAATACCGAAATAGAAGGAGGGGTAAAACAATTTTTTTCTGTTTTATAGTTACGTTAGACACCTTTTTAATCATTACATTTAGAGCTTGAATTTTATTAGTAAATCTTGAATTCTTTACGAATACTGCTGTTTTTGTAATGGGAAGGATTCTTATATGTTTTACTTATACAACGATAACCAATATTTTCAAATAAGGGACAGAATTTTAGAATTTGATCTTTGCCATTAATTTTTTTAATTGCAACCCTTAAATCATTTCGACCGTACGATAATATACGATACTTTCAGAAAAACAAACAAACAAGAGTACAAGATATCTTCGTTCCGAAAAACACACACACACAAGGACACACAATCAAAAACATTAATAAAAAAATGAATAAACCCGATATTCATTACCCAACAATAATTTATTATACTCCTTTCAATTCAAACCGATTTCTATCATAAAAATGTTTAAAAATTAAAACACCCGCACGCACTGATGGTTAGTTTTCATCACCATCTCAAGACAGTAGCTGGCCCGGTGATGATATTTCTATTTTTTCCTCTGTAAGTGCTTTCTCCTAATCCATTGGCAACTTTCCTAATCAAGAGCCTGGCTGTCTATAGGTCGATAATGAATTGTGAGGAACGCTTATCGGTGTTTTGCGTCTGAAAGAGTCTTTTGTGATTCCTAAGGAGGGTCGGCGCCACTGTCAATCGCGTCCCCCGTGTTATCTCGAGACCACATACAAACCTGCTGATAAAAATGCATATACATTTTTTCGTATGTGTGGTAAGAGCGAAAACAGTTCTAATGGTTTCCTGTGTTTACCTTTTTGTAAATGGATCACGAGATCGAATGTCTCGCCTGACTTGTATTCTTTTTTAATATTATTGTTATCAGGAATATAACTGTTCCCGGTTTCGTCTTAGCGGCAGGTTGATAACAAGAACTCCAAATATTGGAACACTGTGCAGATGGAAAAATTCTCCAGTTTTAATGTTCTAATTAGTTCCAATATTCATTTAACGTTATTCTGAGGAGACATACTTTTTCGTCTTGTACATCCCCTCCCCCCGATCTTATAAATGAATTTTATTCCCGGGCTGGGCAAGGTCGACTCAGCCTTTCATCTCTACTGGAGTGAGTCGATAAATGAGTACCAAGCTTACGTGGGGACTTAACACCGGAGGTCTCGCTTCAGACTGACCACCTGATAGGGATATCTGCTCATGCACCTCATTGCCCAATGGTCACGTGTACTGGGATGGGCACAGTAGGCCCTGGACCTCGTGGGCTGTTCCGCCACTCAGTTTGAGTATAAATGAATTTATGTATTGCTCTGCCATGAAACTATATGGAAATTAAACATTTTTCTATCTGAAATTGCGTTCTACTGTCACATCAGGCTGAAAATAGTCGTAAGAATGTCAAAAAAAAAAGATTCGAAAATATGTTTAAAATAGTAAAATATGCAGATATTAACACACGGTAGCTTAGAGGTAGCATGCGCGCTTTGAAACCTGAGGTTGCATAATCGATCCTGGCTGGATTCGATAGATTTTCTGGATGTGAAAATCGTAGGCAGTCGTATCATATGACTATGGGGCATGGAAAAGATCCATTGAGTATCAATTTGGCTCTGGTACCATACGAAAAATTAAACTCTTGCATTATTTAGCATCCGACGATAGCTTGGATTAAACTAATTCAGGCGTCTATGTTGGCGAGAGCCGCCACTAGATGGTACCACAATGAAATGGTTCTCGCATTTGGAGACCTGCCGTGTCTGCAAAAGTTTAGTTGCCAATATGCAACCTATTAAATAAGTATAATAACACATTCATGCAGTGGCTCACACAGGAATTTTTCAACGGGGGGAATGGGGGTCCGGGATCGAAAGTTCACCATTCTTGTATCATGCTCCTTTTGATTAGTCGATTTTCGGGAACAAAACACAGTAAAAAACTAATTATTGAATAGATAATTAGCATTAATTAATAAAATTAATCATTAATAACAAATACTTAATTAAATTTTACGTACTATATACTTAGAAATGTAATCAATCGGGAAAAAATCAAGGGCTTTGGGGGGTCCGGACCCCTAGCAACCCCCCCTTGTGTGCGCCATTGCATTCATGTCATTTTATTACTACTGTTTCTTATTTCTTTATTCGTTGAATAAAGTCTTGTCTTGTCTTAATAGTATTGTCTGGATTTGATTTGATTTTAATTTACACGACACTCTGAACCAACACGAAGGCTATTGGTGAAATACTCAATAAAATTAAGCACATCCAAAAGAGCTATTGGCGATGGGCTTCATAATTTTGAACCACCGAGTGACAAGTGACTTGCGCTAGCATCCGCTCTGTCGCTTTCGCAAAACGCGAACTGGAGGACTTTGAGACTGGGCAGATTTAATGTTAATCAGCCCCTCTAAACTTTTGGTATTCAGTTGCACTGGGGCTCAAATTCATGACACACAGACCACGAGTCCCTGACTATTATCTCTAGGCTACCCTTTTTAATAGTCTTGAAGTTCTACTTTTGAAAAATACATTTGCAGAGAGATGGTAGTGTAATACGAATATTTAAAATTCTCTATCTTTTAATGATGCGACTTTTTTTTAAGGCCATTATCTAATTTGTTGTCTATTTAATGGAATTTTTTTTTCTTTTTCTCTCTCTTTTGATGATAATTTTATTATTAGTCTTTTACGGGTTTCTTTTTGTTCCTAACATGATAAAAGTATTTGTATTGAGAGAATGAGTATAATTTAGTTCAATTGTTAACGGAGTTGGGAAAAATGAGTTTAATTAAACAATATTAGTTTTCCTACTCGAAAATTTCTGTGGAGAAAAAGTATTTTTTATATACTAAGTACTTTTTTCTGAGCTTGTACTATTTTCTGGTTAATATATAAATGTAAAAATTAAATAAAAATGAAAATAATATGAAAGGCGCTAGTTGAAATCTAAGTATCAAGTATATAACATAAAACTTTAAAAAAGAAATAAGCCTTCTATTACGTTGACTATTAATTGTAACCGTTTATATTTGATTATAAAAAAATGCGCTCGTTCGTTTTTATCACTTTATCAAACAAAATCAAATAAATAAGAATAAGAATTGATTCGTAAGTTTCTTAAATCATTCACAAACATAATTTGTAAAATAAATAAATCTTTTCATTTATTTTTGCTGAGACAATTTTTCCTCTACACAACTGTTTCATTGCAAAATAATAATGGAAAACGAAAATAAAATTTTAGAAGTTAAAAATACGATCATTCAAATACTTTAAATCTAATCTTAAATAAAAGTAAGTATCCATTGAGCTGAGGAAATTTTAGAGCTGCGATGTTTTATTTATTTGTTTTTTTTCTGTTAAAAAAACAAAAATTTTCACGTGTGTTGAGTTTGTATAAACTCGAATTTGTTCTTTTAATTTTAAACTTAGCGTGTATATTTCGTTAAAAAATAAAAAAACGCTTAGATTTCATTACACGGAAATCAAACATAATTTTTATCATTAAATTGAAATATATTCTCCTTTTAGAACTCATATATGTAAACTGAACTGTGAAAAGGAAGTTTGAGAGAGAGAGTGAGAGATAAAAAAAAGAGCTATCTTGAAGATTAATTGTGTTTGTAGATGCGAAATATATCCTCACCAAATCAGTAATCGAAATGCTATTTCATTACATTCAAATTGTAATTAAAGTGACAACGAACAAAATCCCATTCAGTTACTATTTATTTTTCGAAATAAAAAAAAAAGAATTAAATCAAGTATTAAGTTAAACGTATCAGTTATTTTCCCACAGAGTTATTTTTTTTTCTCTTTTCTGTCTCTCTTCTACAAATAAATGAAATGTAAGCGACGAATATTTTTCATTAGTGGTCGTTAATGAGCAACACACGAAAAAAATATTCAAAAAAAAGGGGTGGGGCAGAAAAAAAATTGTCAAGTCTTTCAAAACCAACGCACTATAACTTACAACACCCCCTCCCTCCTCCATACAGGCGACGAAAATGAAAAACTCGCCTGCTAAATGAAAACCCAGATTAATTTCATTTCACTACAACTTATTGAGCGAAAGGAAACCGCGCAACGATGCCGACTGGTCGACGGTGGAAGACGGTTAAAGCGCAGGCGGCGCTCGATCGTCTTTGTTGCCGCATCGGAAGTCCACAGGTTCCCGCGGATCGGTGTCGGCAGACATCAAAGCGAGGCTGTATCATTGGCGTATTGCTTTTATGGCGTCAAATCCCGCGTTTCGCTTCACAAGACAAGAAATCCTTCTATCACCGGTATTAGATAAGGCATAAGGAGGGGATGGGCAATTGTGTTCGAAGGAGCAAACCGTGCTTTCGCAGACGATATGTGTTTGATATGATCGAAAGTAAACGAGTGTTTTTGAAATTTTTATTCCTGCCCATTTGCCCCCTTTTTAAATCTAATTATTTGAAAAGTGTGAGAATAATAATTTGTGCACTCCTTTTTGATTATCGAGGTTGAATTCGCGGTATTAATGAGAATTAAGTAATTTCTATCACAAAGTGGCTGGTGATTAATTGATTTTGACTTTTTAATAAGAGTTGCCGGAGTCAAGGTTCGCACTTGTAAGGAGTAGGTATTGTTTTCACTCGATGTTGCCAAAATCTTGTGGAGAATTCTAAAATAGTTTCATTCAATGCTGGTGAAGCATATGTTTCTAAATTTGGACCGTACTGTTACTCTTTCAAATGTATAGTAATATAAAAAAAAAAAAAAGATTTAGAATTTTATAAAATATGTGGCTATATATTATATAAAGAAGAGTGTATACATTAAATGTATATAAATGTAACCAGTCATAATATTTTTTTATACTTGTTTTCATTATAAAAATTTGAGAATGCAAGGTGTTCCACTCATTATCTAGCTTTGTGTTATTGGTAACCAGCACATGAAATTTTCGAAGATGAAATAAATAATGTTTATTAAATATAATTAAATATGTTTTTCGTTTTAAAAGTGTTTTTCTGTTATTGGTACTGGATTGAGTGAAAGCACTTGGTTCCTTGGATCAAAAGGGTTTATTTCTATTATAGATGCAATAAAAATAAGTATGCTTTGTTATATATAATTGTAAACTCTTTAATTATTATTGGGCACACATATGTTAATTTTATAAATTGGTTTTTACTACAGAAATCAATACAAAATGTAGAGGTTTGTTTATCTATAAAGTTTCTTTGAAAATTGTACTTGGTATATACACATACGAATTTGAATGGTTTTAATGGCACGTTTTTTGTTACATTAAAATTTTCCAGATTCTTTTTTAATCACGTAAATGTGTGATAAGAGAGAGAGAGAGAGAACGTATTGTGCATTGTATTTCACGAGTAATTAGTACTCCTATTGTATCCTGGAGGTTTTATTTATTCAAAACCATTTCTATTGTAATAATTAAGAAACAATGTTACAAGTTAAAAGGATGGGGAGGCAATAAACTCGTAATACTGAAAGTATTACGACTTTGTTTATTTAAACAGTTTAAATGACAATGCATTGTTTATTTTCTTTTTCCTTAATAGTTATTTAATAATATATGATTTCCTCTATTCAAATAAAAGCTTGATTATAGTGCATTAAAATTAAATGTTTCATGGCTTCAGTTGCTCTGTTGTCCAGTTAATAAGTTGGATTCCCGTTCCTCCCCAAATATTCTCTATCGAGATATTTCAGTGCATTCTGAAAGAAAAGTTTGTAGAGGAAGAAAATCTTTGCACATAGTCATCAGAAATTCAAGCGCATCATAAATTATTGATTGCTTACAATTAATGATTTATTTCATCTTTCGATAACTGATTTTCGTCTAATAAACGATACAAAATTTTTTAAAAACTTTTTCTAAAATAGAAATTAAGAGACTTTTCTCAATTTACTTGCATTATTTACAACGTTCAAGGAATGGAAGCGGGTATTATCTTATATTTTTTTGTTATGAAGATTATTATTCATGCTTAATTCTAGTGTTTATGCTGTAGCTGAGATACTTAATTTTTATATTTATCAATATGTGTGAAAGTAACAGGAAAAAAAACAGAATAATGAATTTGGAAGAAAAAAGTCTGGATTTAGTAAAAACGTGTTTTAGTTAACGATTTATTATTTTTTTTTCCGCGAATGGCTTTGCCTTTTTTGCCATTGCAGAATAAAAAGAATTTTAAGTTAAGAAAAAAATATTATATATTAATATTGAATTATATATATATATATATATATATATATATATATATATATATATATATATATATATATATATCATGTTTTGGAAAAATTCTTGGATTGACAGGAGAAATGCAACGGGCAGCCGTTTGTCCTATTATATTTTATTTCAATGTTCAGTAAAGAAGTCTGCATTCTCTCTCTCTCTCTCTCCAAGCTATGACAAAAACGAGAGCTCTTTCAGCGTTGATCATCAGCGAGTGAGTCTTTAGTACACGTGTCTTCTTTTTGTCCGGTAGGAAGTTTACCCCAACTGCCACTTGAGGGGCTGTGGATTCATCACACACACACACATTAACAACAAACACTACATACGTTCAGTAGAAAAATGTTCATTGCAATTTAGAGATGACCATAAAAAATATTTTTAAGAAAGAATTTTTTTTATATCTTTTACTTCACACACAATGCTATTAAATTCTCTCTACTTTTAGATATTTCTATAATTTTATATAACACTCCTACGTTGGAAATAACATGTAACATTAAAATCTTAAATAGATACTTCATTTTCACTTACACACATACACACACTGTGTGTGTGTGTATATAAAATTGTTATATAAAATTGTATATAAAAGTGTTATATAAAATTATAGAAATATCTAAAGTAGAGAGAGAATTTATAATAGCATTGTGTGTGAAGTAAAAGATATAAAAAAAAATTCTTTCTTAAAAATATTTTTTATGGTCATCTCTAAATTGCAATGAACATTTTTCTACTGAACGTATGTAGTGTTTGTTGTTAATGTTTGAATACTTTTATTTGTAGATCAGTTTATGAATAATTCTGTATTTAAAACTAAAACGGTGGAATGTGACTTCAACGCATTTTTTAAAATGTTTTTTTATTCGATACATTATTTTGCTTTTTTTCATTATTCCATTTATGAATTTATCTATCTCTTTCTAATTGGGATATCCACTGAAAAACCTTCGGTTTTACTTATCGAAAAATACTGCTTATCACTGAAATATTAAACTCTAAATGATGTCGATGAAAAATAATATTAATTGGTTTATGTAGATAAAATTTCTCACATGAAAACCTTTATGTTTGTTAACAATGCAAAATCTTTGTTCTAAACGTTGCGTTCGAAATGCTAGATATTCTCTGAATGCTGTAAAATTTTACAAAAGTTTTATCTGGAAACATGTAATTTAAACTTCGATATGTCTTATAAATAAATTCTCTTAATTCAAGCTTTACATTTAATATCGAATTTATATTAAAAATTAAATGTTTTAACCTTGTTATATAATTCCTTATCTTCAAAGATTGATCTTAGGTAACTATTTGAAAAATTATTTCACTGCAAAGTGTTTCTCCCTCGATGCACCAAAAGTTCGTGACAGAAAATATTTTTTTTGGGGGCAGAAGGAGAGCATATAACCTTTGAATAAAATAACATTTGAATTTAAAAAAATCCTAAAAATTCCCCTCCCCCTTCAAATGACCAAAAAAAAAAGGTATTAATTATTTACATGGTGTTTAGTTTTTGATGACCAAATGTATGGATCGTTCCATGTACGTTTTCATGAAACCTTATTCTCCCACAATGCTCCTGAGAGAAAGTATTGGTGGGGGAGGGAGAAAACCACACAGTACATTTTTTTTTATAAAAAAGAATCATAACTACCAAACCGCGGATATATCTCTTAAAATAATCCCTAACAAAAGTTTTCCCCTCTGTTTTCCCCAAACAATGGATGTTTTAATATCATCCACTCGACCCTGCAAAGTCCAAACAAAACATCAAAACAGCTTCCTAATTTCCAGTCAAATGAGACTGACTGCACGCCAGAAAAGATCTTTTTTTGTTTTGTTTTGATTGTGATTTTTTTTTTTTATTTCTTAGTGTGAGTCTTCTTTCGCCATGGGGAGAAGATAAATGAAAAAGCAAGGATGGAGGGGGATGGGAGATAGAGGTTGAGGCGTGCTAATGGCTGTCAGGGACACCGCCGTAATACAACATAATGTTCCTCTTTTTAAAGCGACTTTAATCCTTTACTCGTGGACAAGAGCCATTCCTCATCACCATCAGCATCATCTCCGAGCAGTAGCATCATCATCATCTACATCGAGGGCAGGAATAATCCTTTCCATCAGGTGCTTCTAATTAACAGCAGTGAAAATGGCGCAAGAGGAACGGAACATCTAATTTGAAACCTTCTGGGCTGGGGAATTAGCATGGTTGGATATTTATCCTCCTGCGAACGTTGTACAGACTGAGAAGAGAGAGAGAATATCGCGCGCGTTCTTGTTGGGAGGGGGGTCGAGATACCAAAAGGGGGGTTGAACACGGGAGGGGAGGAAGGCATTGCTCGTAAAGGGGCGTCGGCAAAAGATCAAAGGGAGGCAGCGTCAATCAGCTCAGAGCGTGGAGCAGCTGATGCAATGTGCAAATAACATTTTTGCTTCTACGCATTTCTCTTCATCAAGTTGATGTAGTAAAAGGGGGGTGTGGAGGTAACGGGAGGGGGGTATCCAGGGTCCTTGTGGAACAAAAAAAATTAGCCGATATAGTTCGCCGTTTCCTTCTTCGGTAGTAAGGGATAGGGTAGGGGGTAGGTTCGAAGATGGAACGTGCACACCACTGGGCAGAGTTGTAGGTAGATTGGGGGAGGGGGTGGATAGGAGCATCTACGCTATCTCATTACACTGTGCAGTGAGTCAGCGTTGCTGCTAATTTGTTGATGGAAACGAGAATGCGAATGTGTACGTGTGTGTATATCTTCTATCCAAGGTGTGCGTCTTGCAGGGATGTGTAGGGTGTTGACTTAGCTCTGGAGATTTTCGTAAATGATTGAAATTTTGTGCGATGGGTTGGAGAGAGGATGGGTTCGGATGAGATCCTTTTGTTGGCGGGCGAAATTGGGATGAATGAGATATGTGTCACTCTTGGTTGAGGTGTTTGTTTTGGGTGTGTGTGGTGTCGGGGTGTATCGATATGGGAGGGAAGAGGGTGGGAAAAAAATTGCTTCCGGGCTCGTACACGTGTTTACGAGTCTTCAATCTGCTCATCTTCGGAAATGTTTGGGTTTGAGGGTGATGTTCCTCAGACGATTCCTCCCCCTACCCCAAACCTCTCCTCATTTCTACTCCTTCATTCTAGTAAAATTCCTTTTTTCGTGTGTACACCAATTCAGAAGCGTGAAATCATTTGAATGTTATGATAAAGGAATATGGATTTTTTTTTACGTTTTTTATTGTTAATGGGATATTATGAAATGTTGTTGCATAATAAGAATTTCTTTATTCAATCGTAAAGTTTTTCTTCCTTTTCGTTAATTTTATGAGATATAATTTGGTTCTCAAAAATTGTATTTACCTTTTAAAATACACGTCTGCAAATTTACCACATGGTTTATAATTTTATCATTCAACTGTTATACATATTTTTTGGAAACTTGTTAATTATTTTCACTCTTAATAACAAATCTTCGGTGAATTTTTTTCTGTATTATTTTTCTATTTGGATGTAAAAACATATTAAATGACGTTTCGATTTTTTTAAAATCACAATAATCCTAAACTGTATTGAATCTAAAAACTGATTTAGTACTAAACTGTAGAATAGAATGAATGAATAGCTGAATGTGTGTGTGCGCGTGAAATTATTCATACGTTTATGCTTAATTAATCGATTTTAGAGACTTATTGATTTAAAATCAACTAAATTTATCTTGCAGTATACCTGCAAAAAATTAAAAGTTTCTGAAGGTATCAAAATTTCCTAATTTCTAGTTTTAAACATAGATCTCAAATTTATTAGACAATGTATTTTTCTTTGAATTAATAAAATGGAAAATTCAAACAAAAATAAAAAAGAAAATAATTAACTATAATTTTGCTATAAATATTTTATACATATACTTTCATGCATTCAATTTGAAATTTTTTCTTTCAGACAATATTTTTTGATAGTTTTGTATATTTTTAATCCCCATTAATATCAAGCCAAAATAGATGGAAAACTATGCCTTTTTACCTATTGCCTATTCATAAACAATCTTCTTTTCATGATTAAGATTTTTAAATTGTGACGAATCTGTACGGAACCTTTCCACTTATATTCTTAGGCGTCTTTTTGGGGATTATAAATTCGCGTATATATATTTCCAATCAACTCCGAGAAGCGAACGGGATATGCAAAGTAGATAGGGTATTTAAGTAGAGCGTTGTAAGCTAGCAAAGAGGAAGGCTATTGAGCCAGCAGCAGTAGCCTCAAGTTTAGAGGATTCAATTGGACAACGATAGCGAAGAGTTACTGCTAGTATTCTATGAAGGAAGCTTAAAAGTTAATGTACCTCTGAAGATATCGCAGTATTACCAGGTGATAAACTATAGTTTATTATCGCTTAAAATAAGCGTTAGTTTAATAAAATTAGTTTAAGTTAATGAAAGCTAATAATTCGAGTTGCGTGTATTTCTCAGACCTCTTATTTCGGTAGACCCTATTGATCTTACGCGTAGTTATTGATTAATTTCATATTTCGTAATTTAATTTAATATATTAAAAGTAAATCCCTTTTGTTTGACGTAACAGAAATTTTATGTCATTAGAGTTTCTGATATTTGAATCAAGTTAATAAATATAAGTTATTATTATAGAAATGGCTCTTAGTGATTCTTTGCCTCAAATTAATCTTGGTGTCCAGGGTAGAACCCAGGGGGGTTCTAACAAAATGTATTCTTCTTATATTATGAAAAGAAAAGGAAGTTTAAGGGAATATGACAATTTTAAAACTTGAACGTACCAACATATTATTATTATTATTATTGAAAAATAGAAGGTCACATGTTTATTGTGTATGGTGACATTCAAGCAATTTTCAGAACTTCACTGCACAAAAATTTTTCTTAAAAAAGATTCTAATCTTGCAACTAAATCTTAAAATTATAATTTCTCTAGTTTGCTCTCTCTCTCTCTCTCTCTTTATGAACTCTCGGATAAAATCGTTTGAAAACAATGTATCTGTTTGACAAATCATTATCCAAACAAAAATTACGAAACAGGTCGAAGTTTTCCGAAACTCAACGAGTGGGAAAAAAATCCTCTTGAATCGATCCCGAAAATAAAACAAAACAACACACACAACAAATCCAAAACAACTCTCTCTAACACTTCGACTCCAACGCATTATCTCAAATTAAGAATGCATAGGCTAAGTCCATGCGAAACAAGGCACTCGTGGAAAGGAAAGGATTGGAGCGAAGAGGGGGGGGGGGCTAGTGACAATTCTATCCCCTCTTTCATCCATTTCCGCGCCGAGAAGCGATGCTAATTAGATGCAACGTATCCCTCCTCTCTCTCTCCTGGAACTATATCCTTCCGCGAAGGCGTTGCAAATGTCATTATTGGACGAACCACCGCTGCAACCTTTGCCGACGGATTATATCACTCTAAAAAAGAAACATTACGCATTAAGGGGGTACGGGTCCCCTTGCGTTCGAGGGGAACCAGATGGTCCCCCTCTTAGATTCATCCCTCTGGTTTCTTTTTTTCTTTATCCATCTTTTTTTTTTCTCCGATGCCCACCCAACTTTTGCTTTTTTGGGTAGCAATCGGAGTGGAAAATGCGAAAATTGCTTCGATGAAAGGCGTGTTCTGCAAAAATAGTGGGTTCGTTTAACCCTCTGTGAGAGAAAAAGTTTGCTTCTCTTTTTTTATTCCCCTTCTCTTTTTCGTTTTTTTCTTTCTTTCTTTCTTTTGATTGTTATCTCAGATTTGGTCTCCTCATCCCCTCTTTTATTCGTGGTCTCACACTTCATTCAATAACAACTACAGTAATAATAGAAGCAAGCGGAGAGTTTTGCATTCTACGCACGTGGGATCACTGTTTGGATCCAATAGTCTGTCTTCGTATGCTTTGTTTGTTAAAAAATATTACACAAAGATAAATATTTGGTTCGACGTGAAATGTTTAACCCTTTATCTACCGCATTATGATTTACTGCAGTTTTTTTTTCATGCAATATTTTTTTTTGGATCATTGCATTGAAAATTAAGGGATATATACATAAACAAAATACTCAACATTGGGAAATTTAATCCTTTAGAGCTAACTAATTAATTAAAGATATTCAACTGTAAAATTAATTATATACACTTAAAATAAATAGTGAAATTGTTTTCTAAGGTCTTCATTAACATACAAAAAAAAATAAGACACTTAAATTTTGACAACTATTTTTTCGGGACAAAAATGACAATCTTCGCAATCCGCTGAAAACACTGTCAGTGGAAAACGCAATTTCTACTATAAAACTATTTGCCTTCTCCTCTAAAATACTCATCATAGAACCCATGCTGCCATATATCTTAGTAGAGTTGATTTCAAAGAATATTCCTGCTAAGGATCGTCAGAATATTTGTAAAAATGGATATTCTATGTAATTTTAAAGTGAGTGGTACTTATAAGTAGCGTCGGTAAATAAAGGGTTAATTGTTGTAAGAGTATAACTTATAAATCCAATTATAATAAAATAATTCATTATGATAAAGAATTCATTCACATCTTTTCATTATTAATTAATTTTGTTTATTCCAGGGCAATAAAAATTGAATTTTTTCCTCTCCTTTCAGTAAAAATAATTTTAAATATAATTTAAATAAGTCATTGTCAAACAGGTATCGTGGTTAGTCAAATTTAGTTAAAACTTAATTAAATTTTCATGTTAAATGGTAGTTTTTTTTGGTTAATAATGAAGCAATACTACAATGAAAATTTCCTGTATTATAAAGACTGAATACGATTTTGTAATAACTTTTATAAATTTGATTTTTAGAAAACATTGATTTTATAAATGAAACGTTATTAGTTTGTTGGTCAGATGGAGTAGTTGGATAATACGCGCGCGCGCGAAAAATAAGTAGCCTTAAAAGATTGGATTTTCTCCCAGTGTGTGATTTAATCTTATGATTGATGAATATGCAATTGTGAAGGTACACAAATGTTAATTTATAATAAATTGTATTATTTGAAATACTCATTTTCAAACATCATGAAATAAGGCTTTTATGTCTAACAATTGACTAAGTCAATGCTCAATATTTGGTTTATTGTGAATCGTTAGAACATGAAATTGTAACTAATTAATTTAATTAATTAAGAGGTATTTTTCACCTGAAAAATTAATGGAATGTAGTTTAGCCTCACAATTCATTGAGGTACATGACTTATGCTAATTGAATGTGTAAAATTTTTATCAGTTTGTTCAGTGTCAAGTGAATACGTTTCACATTTTTTAGTGAACACTCACGATGAATAGGTTGATAATGTATTCTAGATTTTTCTTATTATATATATATATATATATATATATATATATATATATATATATATAGTCTAATTCTCTACAAACAAGAGATAATCATTCATCAATCACATTCGAAAAAAACACATAGACAGTAAGCAGATCATACAATGAAAGGCACTAGATTAAAAATTATAAAATGAATGCTGCAGTATTATAAAGATTGCTGACTTAGGACAGCTAATATATAAAATAATTTATATAAAAGTGGGGTTGAACATGTTTTTTTGGCCAGCCAACCTTCCCCCTTTATGTGCATTAAACTGAGCAAAAACCTATTGAAAGTAATGGATAGTAATATCTAAATCCATTACAAGAGAGAGGTAACTTACCTAAAAATTGCACTTGAAAATGCAGCGCCCGCGCTAAATCTGAGTGCAATAAATAAGTTATTGCCAGATTCTGGACCCTAATGCAGATTCAAAGCATGTGAATGGCTGAAATGTAGCACTTGACAAAAGTATAAAAAGAACTGAAACAAAAATTAATAAGAGAGATACAAATTACCCTAACTATAGTGACACTAGAGTATATATGAATTAAATAATAAGTAATTTTTTAACTAAAATTAGAATATGGAGGTAACTATAACTATGAAATATGTAAATTTATAGTATTAAACTATTATTAATCTAAGAATTTTCGATTAATTGGTTAATTGGTTTTTCAATCATATATATATATATATATATATATATATATATATATATATATATATATATATATATTAATTGAAAAATCTAAAATACATCCAAAAACATTAAATAATAAATGAAAAATGAAAAAAAAAATCACAGAACAGCATTTTTAAATATTTTAAAAGGAAGAAACGTAATGCAATTAAACAAAAATTCAAAAGTTCAGACTTAGGACCGAATAAGTGGTGTGGGGGGGAGTTAAGCTAATTTGATGATATACACCTTCTGAAAAAGAGAGAGAGAGCGTAAAATGTACATACTAGTGGCGGGGTGAGGCATATTTACTTGTCTGCCAAACGTTTTCGTTTTATCATGAAGAATTATCCGTCTTTAAACCGTTTTACAAATCGAAAGCTAAGAATATTTCCAAACGATTTAGTACGCACCTTTTCTTATATTGACATGCATAAAAGGCCCCTTTCACCTTTCAGTTTTTATGGTCATTTGGGCTTTTTGCATCCAATGGACGCCATTTCCATCACTCTTTCAATTTTTTGGAGGTGAGGGGTGAGAATGAAGGGAGAGAGAAAAAAAGCACTCCCCTTAAGTGCTTGAAAAGGGGCATTTTACGTGCTCATATTGTTATGCATTTCTTCGAATATTCCATTTCCTACGTACCACCCTCCTTTCCCCACTCAGAAAAAAAGAGGAAATACGAATGTGCCTTCGAAATACAACCTTATTCCCTTGCAAATATCGAAACGGAGGAGATTTATGGGACTTTTTCTGTTTTCTGCTCACTTACACTTGTATGAAATGAAGGATTGGTGCAGGTCAGGGATATATAGGTGCGAAAGCATTTTCAGTATTTGTTATCTGTGTATGTATATTTATGAAAAGTCGCCAACTGAGAGTTGTGGCATGTTCTTATCTTTTGTTTCATATTACGTTTACTGAAATATTTGGCGTAGTGCGGGTATTGGATATTTTTAAATAAAACTAATCCATATGTAATTAAATTTAATTTTAAGATTTATTAAGTTAGGGGTGTCCAACCCGTGGCCTGGGAGCCGCATGTGGCCCGCCTTGAATAATATTGAGGCCCACGAGATTCTTTACAAAATTAGATTATTTTGTACAATATTTTTGTTTTGTTTAAAGAGAGGTGTTTTATTTATTTATTTATTTTTGTAAAAAATAAACCCCATGACTGTTATTATTTTATCACGCTGCTTCTGTTACTGCGAATCTCTCTCTTTTTTTTCTAAATTGAAATTTATCAAACATAAATCGTGCTCAAACTTAACGCACGAAAATCTGCAACATCAATTACGATACGCAAATACACACGCATTGAGATCGACTTGCAAAAACTAAGTGAAAGATTTGAGAAACAGATACCTCACTAATTAAATAAATTAAACATCATTTGATCATTGCATTATTATTATTATACTATCTATGTTTGTATACATGGAAAACAATGAAAAAATAATAATATATCAGTCGGTTTTAAATTTTCACTCCAACAAATGTTTGCAATGGATCCAAATCTAATATAAAGATATATATTTCTATATGCGGCCCGCGAGATTGTACAGTTCTCCCGAAGTGGCCCGCGAGGTCATTTGGGTTGGCCACCCCTGTATTAAGTAATGAAAATAAACATTTCGAAGGAAACATGCAACATGTTTTCAGATTTAGCGTTATCGAATGATTGAGTATGGTTGGAAAGATGAACTTGTGAACAAATGATAATTGTTCACTTAAAGTATAAAAAAAAAACTTGTCTTAAATATCTCCATCCCCCTAATGGTTATGGTCACGAACTTGTAGCCGGTGCATCGTGAGTTCGAGTTCTGGTGCCATTGAAAACCCTCCCTTACATATGGGGCTGATGCAAAGTCCTCCCATTGGCGTGGTGGGGTAGTTTGGAAAAGGGGTGTCAGCTCAGGTGTCGTCCTCGTCACTTAACCGAGGCTCAAAATTGCAAGGTCCGTCGCCAATAGCCCTCGTGTTGCTTTTTAGTGTGGCGTTAATGTAACTCTCGCTTAGTTTTATCGAATGATTTTTTATGCAATGAGGAGATATATACTTGGAAGAAAGAAATGTGACAATTCACTAAAGTATCAAAAATACCTAAACATCCCATGAAGATACACAATTTGAAGGTCTCGAGAAAAAAATAATGAGGTCTTTACAAATGTTTTCACATTTGATATAAATGGACATTATTTTTAGCTATTTTTTGAATTCCTGATTACATATTAAGCCAATACATGCCAGTGAATACATTAAAACATTTAATCTTTTTATGCGTGTTCTGCTTGTATTTCAATCCAATAGAATTAGATAGAATTTTTTCTTCCTTTAATGTATTTTTTGGAAATTCAGTTCATTGCAAGTATAAACAACCCCAAAAGTAACTCAAACATATTCAAATTAAAATTGTTTACTTTATATATTGTATGTTTATAGATGTACACACACGCGCGCATAAACAATGGAAGCTTTAATTTCAATAACTCTTTTGAAGGTAATCATGTGTAAAAATTTCATTCCTTGTGCATTAATAGCAATTCAAAAGTTTGCAAACAATATAGTTAATCTGTTTATGGTGGATTTGATTCAAAAACGTTTGAGAAAAAAAAGAGTTTGTTATAATTATAACGTAATGAAGAAACAGAAACTCTCTCTCTTACTTGAAAACAGTTTTCGCTGAGACCTTGGTTATTTTTTGAACGTTTTAGTGTTGTTTTAGAAATTATTGTATCTCTTATTATGTAGGTAGCTAAACAAAAGTTTAATCTGATTGTTTTATGTTTTCCCCGAAATAAGGATAAATGATTCTTTCCGAAGCTTTTTAATTTAAAAGACGTAATCAATCGAGGTTACGCTTTTGTTGAAAAATTTTTCGACGATATGCAAACATCATTTTCGAAACTATTATAGAAATTCAAAAGTAAATGATTAATCTCAATGTTATGGTGTTTTGTGAAGAAGCTTCGCTTCAAGGATATTTTATATGTATTCATTTTGGATGGAAAAAATGCTGGTATAAAGATTATATTAATTATCTATGTATCTGGACTGTTTTTTGTTTAGAGATTTCTGATGGAAAGAATACACACACGATAACTGTTTTTGCAATCAGGACTGTGGAATCATGGAGTTGAACTGATTTTGGGGTAGCAGAAGTTTGATCTGGAGTCGCTAAAAATACGTGAACTCTCACTTCAATTTTGGTTGGACAGTTTGAATTTGAAATAAAATTGAAAAAAATTAATGATAAATTGAGTTATTATGAATTGCATTTTGAGAAATATTAGGATCGTGTTGAAAAACTTGAGGCGAAACGAATGAAAATAAAGAATCAAGAGCCTTTTGATATAAAAATATAAAAAATATGCTCGCTCTTGTAGGACACATATTTTTTAGAACTATCCTGAAAAGTTAAAAGAAGTAGCCTTAACCGTAACAGCGTAAAGTGTGGAAAGACTATTCTCAGATGTTAAGTTCAAGCAAATCAGATCTACAGCCCTATCAAAGAAGATCTTACCGAAGCTATACTGTTTTCCAGAAATTACTAACATCTGTTTTTTATTGCATAATAGATGCTTATTAATATAAATAATCAACTACGCCATCAAATTTTTTCTGTACCTTCTATTTACTTCTTTAATACATATATATTTAAAAAAACGCTGTAACACGTATGTATATGTTGACATATATATAAGGGAGTGGGAGTGGCTAAGTTGAAAACTTCAGGGGGTGGAGTTGGTCATTTTTTCCCTACAAACTTCACAGCCCTGTTTTCAATGCAATATAGTGAACCTCGTGTTTATTAATTTAAATTTTCTCTTATTAATTTGATTTTGTATTTTAAAGAAATTCATTTCGAGATGCATATCATTCGATATTCAAAAATAAAGCTTTCTGTATCAAAAATTCATTCTAGATTCTACATGTTTCAGTGTTCCAAAATATTTTCTATTCAAAATATTGGTATGATACATAAAAAAAAATTCCACGTCGTCCAGGTATATTACCTATATGAACAAAGCTTGGTATCTTGTTATATTTTATGTGTATTTCGTGATTTTTTTTTTAAGGATGAAATGTAAAACTAAAGAAAAAAAGATTTCTACCCCCCCTGCTCTTCCCTTCGGATTCGAGAAATATGCCTTTGATCGATCATAAAGTACCCTAGGGAAATACTGACCAATCTGAGGCAGAAACCCATGCGTATAAAATCCGAACGGGAACAGAAAAAAAAAAGTGAGGCACTCTAAAGTGCACTTGAAGTTGAAACTTTTGACGACCATTTTTAAGAGGAACAAAAACTGGTATAAATAAATATAGATGGCAACCCTACTCCTACCCTCTGCCCCCCGTAACGCATTTTTATGGAGCTGTATCTTCCTACTGATTTTAGCCGTAGGGCATTGTTTGGGAATGTGGTTTCGGTTCTATTAGAATAGAACCAATGATGTTTATATACCTTCATCTTGTTTTTTCCCCCTTCCTTTTACATACTGGCTTACCAAGAGTCTCGTTCTTTCCCCTAAATGCATTGTCTGCTGTTTTTATGGGGTTTTTCGAGAAGAAATAAAACGGTGTTTTAGGGTATTGTTCGCTTAATGTTATTTTATGATCCGAGAATTGGGTAGATGTCTTGAGGGAGAAAACTTGCAGTGAAAATGATTCAATGAATATCAAACGTTTGACGCGTGAAAGATTTTTCCTTTGATTTTTTTTCAAATATATATATATATATATAGTAAAACGGTTGGTTTTAAAAAAAATAAGAATATCTATTTTAGCTATTATTATAATATTGATGGGTTTTATTTTGAAGACCAAGTATACGCAATCAAAATGTATCAGATTTATTTATATAAGGTTTGATTAATTGTTTATTACTATTTATTACTCTATACAACGAATCTTTAGTTGAATCAGGGCGCGACACTATGGCGTGAAGTGAAGTGAATGTGAATTTTAATGGCGCAAGGGCCAACTTTGGCCAAGCTGCGCTAAACACTTGTT
This sequence comes from Trichonephila clavipes, assembly GCA_019973935.1. Classification (NCBI taxonomy): domain Eukaryota; kingdom Metazoa; phylum Arthropoda; class Arachnida; order Araneae; family Nephilidae; genus Trichonephila; species Trichonephila clavipes. Next base: position 110,187 of record BMAU01013554.1, read on the forward strand.
AAAAGTAAAAGTCATATATATTTTTTTAAAAAATATATATATATATATAAGTATATGCATACATGTATATGCATGCATACATACATATAATATATTAAAAATCCAAAGAAACACACAAATCAAATCAAATATAAAAATCCAATTTTTAAAAGGAAGGCAAATAGATTTTGGTGGGGAGATTCCCCCACCAAGTCAGATAAGGTTAAAACAGATGTATGAAAGAAGGTGATGCGATGATGGTTAAAAACGAGACAATCTATTAAAATGTGATAAACAGAATATGGGACTTTACAGGAAGGACATTCTGGGGCATTTTCACCCAACAAAAGGTGCCTGTTCTTAAAACGAGTATGACCAATGCGAAGTCGAGTCAAGCGGACATCATGTCTTCGCACTGGTAGTGCTGCCCAATGAGAAGTGGAAGGATGAATGCTATGCAGTTTGTTGAGGATCTGTTGATCCCAAGTCTCTTGCCATATATGATGGATATAGTGCTGTATGGAAGTTTTTAAATCCTGGTAACAGATAGGTTGCTGCATGGGATCAGACATGGATCGTGCAGCGTTATCAGCCTGTTCATTACCAAGTATACCCACGTGTCCAGGTACCCAGGAAAAAATTATATCAAAACCCTTTCTTTCTAATTTTCTCAGAAGGATAAGTATTTCCATCACAGTGGGGTGTCTGCGTTCTGTTAAAAAGTGTAAGGATTCTAGAGCACTCATGCTGTCAGTGTACACACAAAAATGACGGTGGTTGGAAACTAATATATGTTGAAGTGCGACAAGAATGGCAGTTAATTCAGCGATTCTATGACTGTATACATTTTATTCGTCTTCAGTTGAGTTGAGTTGAGTGAATGCTAACGTTGCACTATTATGCAACACGTAGGCTATTGACGATTGACCTCGTAATTTTAAAACGAGGACGACATCTGATGCGCACCACCCTCTCTGAACTTCCACACCACTCCAACGGGAGAGCATTGAGCCTCGACATATTTAATGTGCAGCCCCCCCTCTACGCACTCTTCAGTAGCACTAGGCTCGAACTCATGGTATATCAATCGTGAGTCCGTGATCATAACCATTAGGCAGAGCCGGTTTATCCATTGGACACCCAGGGGGCTGGAAGAGTACGAAAGGGCCCGGATAAGCTGGACTTAACCAGGTTTTCTGGTAATAAATTGCGATCCGCCACAATGCGCAGGGGGCCTGTAGAGCTTCTGAGCCCAGGGTCCGAAATGAGCTTAAACCGGCACTGCCTTCAGGCTATCGCGGCCTCCATTTATTCGTCTCAAATAGAAGTGTTTCACTAACGAAATCCTGACAAAATATTATTACTATAATATTACTTATGTTAATTTAACTGAAGTCTCCTCTCATCTGAGCGTAAACGTGCTTCACTGATATCTTCAAGTGGGTTTATTCTGGACCGTCTACCGAGCCAATCTTATTCCTATATTCTTAAAAAGCTTCAGAATCACCAATTATCGCTTTGCTGACATCCACTGATTGCTCCGGTTGATCTCCCCGCAATTAACTTTTTTTTTTTTAGTTGTATAGTAATGCATATTTGTATACATCCGGTTCCTTCAAAATACGGCTGTTTCTTCTTAAACATTTTCATAAAGTAACTCAAGAGTTTAGTTAAAGGTAATCACCGTAACTCTATAGTCGTCTAATTGGCTACCGTGGTCTAGAACTTCCGTATCATATCACGTGAGAATTTTGAGGTACATTTCCAATTAACAAGAGAGTTGGAGCTTCACTATTCTACAGGGTAGACTTGGGTAGAATTTGGTAGAACATTGTTCTTGGCGAAACTCTCTACTTTGAACTCAACATATCAAAGTGTATTAAAAGAAAATCAGGATTGGTATGCCAACGACCAGGTGGGTCGAAATTCAAAGCTTGCTTCCACAGTGGCCATCTATATTGAATAGTTTATAAGTCACAAAACATTTAATTCATCTGTGTTTTAAGTGAAGTAAGTTAGATGTTAGAATGAGAAGGGAGAAACCAGTGTTCAAATGATAATATAGAGGGGAAGTTTTGAGAATAGGTTACTGGTCTTTCAGTGACTGCATAGTGTAGATTCATTGGCTACTTATTAACGTCGCACTTTTTTTTCTTTTTTTTTTTGTCATGGTTAAGTGAGGGGGATGACACATGAGCTGGTGCTACTTCCACACGCCTATTTACAGATGAGATTAAACATTATAAGACGTATATATATTATTGAACAGAAAACAATTTTATTTTCATGAGCTGACTTAAAAGACGGTTAGAATGTTATAGAATATTTTGCAAAACAGTCTCTTAAACAAAAAATTTTAAATGTTCTTTGCTAATTATTTTTATACGTTGGGACATTATAATTGTGAAATTCAGTCACAATCAATGTTTCACAATTCGTACTTGAAACGACATACTATTTGCTTTATTTGATTCTTCTCATTTACATTTCAAACTCAAGTAATTTTAATTTTTTTTTCTAATTTTTCTCGCTTTCACGTTTTGTTTTTCTTTCTCTTTCAGTCTGTGATTAAAAGATGAATTAAGGAGTTAGATTTTAATTTATACCACTTTGATGTGGATGGCTGTTAACTAATTCTACAGTTGTAATCATCGAAATTAGTCATTCCGTTAATCGAAGAAACCTGTAAAATCATAGTTATATTTATAAACAAAAAATGTTTGTTATAAAGAATTCCTCAGAATAACAACAGGGCAAAACATTGCTTCAAAGTTGGAAAAAAGTAATAACACGTGTTGTTATTTACGTACTAGGCAATATATTTTTTAAAAAAACTTTAACCCATAGTTGTGTGGACATTTCAACTGTTGCTCATTGTAAATAATTTCACTCAGCCCAAAACTTTCTTTAATATTTAAATATGGGAACATTTTTTCCCTTTTAATTTTAGGACAACTTTTCATTGCTAGACCTGAGTGGGTACTGTATCCAAAATCCTTGAAGATCCTTTCTTGGGTTCCCTTAATGCTTAAGGATTTTTTTGCTGACACAGTATGAGGCCCCGTATTATTGATACGGTGATAGGTACGCTCCTGTTTAGGACTATCTTAATTATATAGCTGTTATATTTTGTTATTATAATTTTTTTTAAAGCCATTGGTAACAAAACCAGTGTATCAAGTTTTATAATTGTCGTTTTTTAAATGTTCTACTTTTTCTGTCTTTTCTTTTCTTCTCATAATTCTTAAGTACAATTAATGGTTTACATATCAGTATTCTTTCGAATTTTTATATTGTTAAGTAGAATTTTATAAATGTTTCGCAGTATCAGAATTTTTTCTATATCAGTTATTCTCAACCACTATGCCGTGGATTTTTTGTGTTTCGCCAAATTCTTGAAGTGTGCTCTCAAATTTTTTTAAAAAAAATTACTAATTATACTTTAAGGGGATAAAATAAGGAGCCGAATAATCCTTCGGCCGTTTTATATAAATAAACTAAAGGTATTAGTGGTATATTTAATTTATTCTTTCGTGATTAGATGGAAGTGTATTACAGATAAAAAATAAAATTATTTTGATTTTATTTTGTTGTTAGTGTGCCGCCAAATTTTGACATTGTTAAAAGAGTACCACACCAAAAAAAGAAAAAAAAATTGAGAGGTGTTGAATCGATGGGTCTGGAGCGCCTGATCTCATACCGAGATCATCTCCTGAGAAACATTGATCTAGAGTAATTACTATTCGACTGCACGAATTAAAATTTTATCCAATGAAATGCCAATTCTTCTCATAGAAATCCAGAAAGAAAATGGGGACAGTATGGCTGGTACCTTTTCATTTGATTGTTGAGAAAGTTTTTCTCCCCCCTTTTCCCCCTCTATTCGATCAAGATGTGGTCCCTTTTCTCCCTCCCGGCATTATCGGAAGCCCATGCGGTTGTGTACCAGTTATTCTTCCGCCGTTTGTTTAACTTTATTCCCATTCGACCTGTTATAAGGTAACCAGAGTAGAACCTGTTCTTCGGTTTCGCAGGGGACCCTCTCCTAAAATTGACCTTAGAGGGCTAAGAAAAGAAAAAAAGACGAGGGGTGTGTGTCTGGAATTGTATTCCTTCTGTTATCGGAGAAGTTTGGATTTCTTTCATTATAAAAACAGATTTTTGTTCTGTTTCATAAGTCTTTTGGATCTGTTTATGATTTTTCTCTTCTGTTTTTATCTATGCAACATATTTTTTGATGATATAAGTACTGAAATTTAAAGGGATTTACTTTCGCTTAAACAAAAGTTTTTTTTTTTCTGTTGTTTCAAATTCTTTCAATCATATATAAGTTTCTTTTCGACAAGTGTTTCCTTTTTTCCCTCACTCTCTCTTTTTTTTAAAAAATATGTTCGAGTATTTTTTGATTCGCTGTGAACATTTTTTCAGCTTTAAAAAGTGGACTTTTAGTTATTGGCGTTTTTTGACCCTATTAACTTATTTTATTTTTTATTTCTTTAGTGACAAGATGATTTTTTTCAAAAATATCTAATTTTTTGCAACTTTGTCCTGCTTTTTTCAGGTTTGTCTTCCCCTTTGTAAACCTGAAAGCAGCAAACGCGCGTAATTTGAGATTCGGAGAGCAGTTGAAACATCTTACATAATCTGATTCTAAATGTTGCACAACACATTATTTATTTGTTCTTATATTGCATATTATTTATTAACTTTTTGTTCTGCTTTACTCGTCATTTAGTCTCTAAGAATTAGCACTTTTATACACTTTTTGTAATAGTTGAAAAATTGTTAATTCAAGAATTAAAGACTCACAACAATATCTTGGATAACTCTTTTGCAAATCGACTTTGAATTTATAATTTATTGAAAGGTAACTAAGTATTAAGGAATTATATTTGTTCCCCATATCAGAGCAGAATAATTAATCTTATAAATGAGAGTTATTAATTTTTAGTATGATGAGGAACTTATGCTCTTTTAATTGTAATAATTATTGCTAAAACCTTTTTAAAAAATCTAGAACTAACGGTGAAAGAATGTCATAGTCATAAGGTTGTCTTGTTACAGCAGGAATTTGTTTTGTAAATTCCTAAGAAAGAGTTTTATTTAGTTATTTAATATTTATTTTATGACAAAAAAATATTCCATCAATTTTTAGACTAATGTGTTCATCTAGCAATAATTTTTTCCCTCTTTTTTGTTTTTGTAAAAAAATTTCTTTGATGAATCGGCGTTATTGAAGACACTTTTAAACCTGAATTTAAAAAAAATGTGGAAATTAATTTTTAAGTTGCATTTCCGTTTGAATAGTGTTTGGAAATCTGTTTTATTGTACTTCAACATTTTAAAGTTGTTATCGAACTAAATATTTTTTTTTCTTTAGGAGTATTGAAATCTTTTAAAAAGTAATCCTTATATTTTAATAATAGTATATTTTTTATATATGTTTTCTTTGTCATTAAATTTGAAAATTAAGTATCACAGATTTGTTTTCTAAGCTCTGTTTAATTTGTATATTTCCTTTCATTCATGTTTTTGAAGAGTATTACTTTAAAAGGTTTTTTAAAAAAAAGAAACGTTCAATCAAAAGATTTGGTGAATTCACTAAAAAAAAAGACTATTTCAAACTAACTTTTTAGGTATTTTTCAAATTTTTTTATTATTAGAGTCGAGTTTTCAAAGAAAAAATTTTTTACTTAAAACCTACAACACATCCGTGTAACCAGCTACAAATTATCATGCACCCATGATGATTGTGTATTTTAAGATTGAACGGTAACAAAAGATTTAATTCCAAAAGTTCTATCATTATTGTACTACAGCCAACCAGAAAACTTCATACAATAGACGTTTTTAAAGTGACTTTTCTACCATGCTGAACCAGAATAGGAATTCATGCTCTCGTAGGCACGTAAGTACGCGAATCATCATGCATGTTCGGGCCCTCTCATCATGCTCTCTGCAGGATCTCCTTCTCCTATGAGAATCTCCAGCATTAGGTAGAAACGCATGCTACCACATGCAGGCATACACCTGTAAAACTTGAAGATGCACCCCATCCAATCAGCGGAGAGAAGAGAGGGGTCTCCAAGAGACCAAGGGGTGTAGAGGAGAAGGGTTGTCGTTCGGTGCTGAGAGGCCGAAGCCACTTGAAAAAGTTTTGGAAAATTTCAAGTCCTTCTCTTTGGCGATATTGATCGTTAGTTTTGGGGAATAGTTGGTTAGAAAGGAGGAGCAAGAGGAAGGGGAAGGGTTCCCATATTTGGCAATCTTTCATCTCGCCAAGCGTGCCTTTTTTAAAGAGGAGTGATCGTCTTTTTCCCATGTAATGAATGCAATTAGTAGTAATACAACAAAAGATCTGGGATATAGAGAGACATGTTTTTAAAGGGATTTTTCTTAGAGGTTTGTTTGGCGTTGGTTAATCTTTGATAAATGTTGAAAAGGAGCAGTGGGGTTCAATTTGAGTAGCGTTTTCTCTTTTTGAATGTCGCCTGGTTGACTTTAGATTGTTATTTTTGCATTTGTAGAGGAAATAGATTAAGTGAATGAAAAACGTTTTAAAAGGGAGAGAGTTTATTTGACCACGTATAATAGGAGGAAAAAGAATGCAAACATTTTAATTTCAATTACATGCAGAGAAAAAGGTGTTTTAAGAAACTAGTTATTAACTTGGGAATTAAAGATGTTACATCTATAAAAATTGTATAAAGAATTGATAGTCAGAGTACTTTATTATATTCCCCCCCTTTTAAATTTTTATCGTACAAATTAAGATGTATTTTTGTATAGTACAAAATATATAAATTAATTTTTAACATCTGAAATTACTTTTAATTTTTGATCTGGATGAATAAATTTAATTTAAAGTAAGTATAATTTCATCACATCTTTATATTTACTAAAAGATCCTTTCTCGTCTAGTATATTTCAATTCTCATCAAAATAGTTACTTTCTAACTTTAAACATATATATCTTTTGACACATATTAATATATTTTTCTTTTTCTCCTTTTGTAAGTTAAAGTTAATTGCTGAAATATTCGAAAATAATTAAATCAAAATTCATTAATTGTGCAATAATTCAATTTAGCTCCTTTAAAAGCTTTTTTTTTCAATTCATGCGCGTTGTTCTCTTAAATTATTTCAATCATTTAAAAAAAATATTTTTAAGCGTTTTCTCTTATTTTCTTAGATTTTAAAGCGTTTCTACCGTCATTTTTTTACCAAAAAAAATTGCAATTTTTTTCTGTTCGAGTCTCATTTTGGGAATTAATATTTTTGTTAAGAACACAAGCATTTTCGTTACCAAATGAAGTTTATATCCCTTGTTTTGCTTTGAAATTCGACGTTAATAAACAATCAAAAATAATCGATCTTCAGTCAACCAAACGAAATTTTTCCTCGACTGCTATCTTCTCTTTATGCTGTAAAGGTTGTTTTTCCTCGTAGTTGGCAGTGTATTACGAAAGCCAACTTACCGAGTGAGTGATTGAGAATTATGTTTACGTCGCGCGCTACAAAGCAAATTGGCGACGAAACTCGTAATTCGCCAACTTACCGAGTAATTTTGTAGCGAATTGAAAAATATATTATGAAAATAAATTTTCTGCATGTTTAATATTATCTTGATTTTTTTTAAAAAAATAATTATTTAAAACTTACCACCAGTTTTGGAAAACAAGAAACATATAGCTGTTTTAAGATAAAGGTTAAAATATAACTTTTGGAATATTTAGAAATCAAATTATGTGAGAAATTAAAATTTTGCATTTATATTTCGATATTAAAATAATACAATAATGCTATTTTTGTAATAAACTGACGTTATTTATTGTGTTTTAACATATTCGTTTACTTTTCTCTGTAAATTGTTTAATATTTTAAATATTTTATATTCTTTTTAAATATGAATAGTAATAAATTATTAGAAAATATGCGTTCTTATTACTTAAAATAAACAATATTTTTTTTTTTTAAAAAGCATTTTTTGTTGAAGTAATGTAAAAAGCAAATTAAATAAAGAGAAATGACAATTCTTTATTTTATATTTTATTTTGAAAACGTTTTAGTTTATAAAAGCATATGTTTTCGCGCATGAATTAAGAATACTTAAGATAAATTTATTTCAAGAATTTTTTTTCCTTGCACAATGAAATTATAAAACTTTATATGACTGGTTTTGTAAATACAAGTACAGAAAGCTATAATGCATTTAAATTCCTTTTTCCTTTGTGCTTTGTAAGTATTTAATATTATGAATAATTCTGATAAATTGCCACATTTCTCAATCTACATTTCACTTAATAAGTTCATTTAATATCAATTTAATTTGAAAGTTTTTAAAGATCGCTGGATAATTTTAAAAAATGAAGTCACGAACGGCACTTTTAAAGCTATAATGTATAAGTGATTAAAGATGCGTGTCATGCTGCTTCATTTGTTCTTTTTATTATGTTACATCGATTTAGTATTTGAATGTTTGGAGAGAATAACTTAAATTATACATAAGGATTTTTCAAGTGTTCATGACAAATTTTATTTCATTAACATATTTAAACGATAGCGCAGACTTTTATAGTAAACTTTCCTTTAAAGTCATGTAAAAGTGGTTTTTAAGAAGCTTATTGTCGAAGCTGAAGCTCTTTTAAAATAACTTTGCAACTTTATAAAAAAAAAGTACTGACATTCGAAGCGCTAATATTTTTTGTAAAAGGAGCATTTTCCTATAAATGGTGATGTTGTTTTTGTTTTACAACTCAAGGAATGCTATTGAACTGAGAAAGAGGGATCAATATTTTTATGGAATTAATCATTATGATATATATTATGTGATCATTTTACACACTTTCTTTACATTTTTTAATTCGTTGAAAACAGCGAAAAATAGTTCTAGAACCATATTAGCGTCCTAAATATAGTTAAGAAATATTTTTTGACATTGACGATTTTAAAAACATTTTTATACTTGAGAAACAGCATTGAATTAAAAGCAAACGTAAAAAAGTCAATTTCTTTTTCATTACATTCTTTTTATTTGTTCTTTTTTTCTTAATGTCTTAATTAATCTACCATAAGATCTTCATTTTGATTGTGAGGCAATTGGATTTGACTTCAGATTTAAATTTTAACTGTGTCTATTCTTTTTAGGTGTTATTATTATTTTCCAATGATATTATTTTTAGTGATGTAATATTTTTATTTAATCACCCTGTTAAAAAAACACCTACACACATTTTTAAACAATACTTTTTATTAAATGTCCAGTAAAGTTAATTTTACAGAAAAATACAAACACATGAAATCTTTACTAGTGGCCTATACTCAAATAATCATTAAATTTTCTGTAATAATGTATTTGCATATTATGTTGGAGAAAGTATATAAATATTTTTTCTCCTCAGATCTATATTCCCTAGGAGCTACAAGTACTATTCACAGCACACACGTATTGGAATTTAGAATATTGTGAATAATGTTCTTAGTGTAACCGTAAGTATAATATTTAGAAACAGTGATGTACGTAGACCTCTCTTATGGGGAAGGTTACATTCTAAATAAACACGCAAACGAAAGTGCTGAAGAATAATCTCTGATCAAATTTAAAAATATTTTGGGTTGGGGCAGGGCTGATCTTAGCTGGTGTGCACAGCACGCTGGCGTTTAAAACAAGGGACGGCCACAGCCTGCACGAAGTTCTATCTATTAAACAAATTTTTTACGAATTTCTTATAATAAAACTTATTATAAGCAGAATAAATATGCCGAATTTTAAAAAAGTAATTGAAAAATCAAATTATGCCCCGATTTTCCGATATCATAGTTTAAGAAAAATAACATGGTACTTTCACAATGTGCCGGTTCACTGCCCATTAATGTCTATTCTTTGCACACATTCTTCATTTGATAGCGAAATTCGTGGCAGAGCCGGCCATACCACAATAGAAAAGGTTTTCTTGCTTATCAGAGACACTGACGGGGCATTGGATCGATGCTTAACAAAGGCGTCTCAAAAATGATTTTTGAGAAATTTGCTTTACGTAATTATCTAATATGGTTAATATTACCTAAGATATGGGAGTTTTTAAATTCAATATACATTAGGGGAAATAAAAAATTAAGTTTAATATTAGTCTTAGAATTTAGAAAATAAAAACAGAGGAAAGAAGTGAGTTTTGTGTCTATTTGCATTTTTATTAATATTTTTGCTCTTATACAGGTAAATGAATTTATAACTTCAATGTTAAGTATCAGTCAAAATATGAAAATATCTCTAGAGGGGCGGCACGTAAGGTCTTTGCACGCGGGCGGCCTACAACCTAGGATCGGTCCTGGGTTGGGGGTTTAATCCCTACCCCTCCCTTGTGTACGCTACTGATTACAGAAAGAAATTCTTAACAGTAAAATCAAATTTATTATTGGGTATATATCGAAGAAAAGTGGTTTCTAAGTATTACATTAATTACTACCTACCATTGAAAGTTGTGAAATTGTTTAGATGCATGCAGACAAAGCCTATGATGTAAATGTTTATATATATATACATACATACAGTGGCGCACACAAGGGGATCCGGACCCCCCTCCCCCAAAGCCTTTGTTTTTTTCGAATTGATTATAATTCTAAGTATATAGTACGTAAAATTAATTAATTACTTGTTATTAATGATTAATTTTATTAATCAAAGCTAATTATTTATTCAAAAATTAGTTTTTTACTGTGTTTTGTTCCCGAAAATCGACAAAATCAAAAGGAGCATGTTACAAGAATGGTGAACTTTCGACCCTGGACACACCCCTGAAAAATTCCTGTGTGCGCTACTGTATATATATATATATATATATATATATATATATATATATATTTAATTATTTTTTACTGCAATAAAAAACCATATTCTGCACACATTGTTTCCATGAAAGATAGAACTGCTCCCCCTCTCTCTCTCTCCCTTGTATACTCCCGAGGCCCCTTTGTGTTATTAAACAGGGAAACCAAGCTTAAACTGGACAGGCATGCATTCAAGCACCCTGCCCTGTAGCTTTTAAGTGGTTCGCGTTTCAATCCCAGGGCCTTGTTTAGTTACCATCCTTGGCGATTGAATGTAAACTGCGGCAACCCGAACACTCGAGAGATGGGAAGACAGAACAGATCCCCGCGAAGAGATCTTTACAAAAGACTCGCAACTGCAAGCAATCAATTAGACTCGGTCCGCCCTTAATGAGAACGACTTATAATGAGATGTTAAATGAGGTCTTCCGACCCCCTTGTCTCCACCAATCAGAAAGCAGCCCTGACTCCCCCCTTCTCAACCTTGTTTTAATGAATTTCATTGTGGCATTTCGATCCCCTTTCTGCTGCCCTCCTACCTCTCCCTCTCTAACTCTTGAGAAACAAGCGAGGTGTGTTTTGCTCTGAAGAGAGGGTTTTGTTTCATTATAAACTTCCCCTCATAATATTTTTTTTTTTTTTTTTGCACAGGGGGAGGTTAAAATCCTTAAACGGGGTGACGGAAGGGGGTGCTGTAGAATTTAAGGAGCAATGTGAAGGTTTAAGGGCAAGTCTTTTATAATTCAAAGGAAGTATCCTTTTTTTATTCATTGCTGTTGTTGTATTTTCATCATTATTATTGTGGTGGATGGTTTTGTTTGTCATCATACTTGATCCTTTCAATTTTAATTTTCTTGTTGGTTTTTCGAAATGGAGACTTGGTCTTTTTTATGAATTAAAAATAATAAAAAAAAACACACCAACCGCTTTGTTTTTGGAATTTGATTTTTAAATTTTTTTTTCCCTTCATCCGTGTTTTTAATTCTCGGCGTATTACCGCAAGTGAGTTTTTGCTTAGAAATGAGAAGAGGAAGAGGAGAAAAAAAGAAGGGGAAAAAATAGGGGGCATTGAAGGATGAGATTTTTCTTCCGTGATTTAATGAAACATTTAATTAACATTCCCTCCCCCCTCCCTATATGTATTTTTTTTTCTTTCTTCTTCTCTTTCTTTAAGAATTGCTTAAGGTAAGGAAATATTTTTTAATGAACGATAGTCGCAAAAAGTGTTTCGCTTTTTGAACCAAACTCCTAAATATTTTTTTCTCATTCTGTGTTGTGTATATACATATATTGCAGCGATTTGAGGTTCATCTTATTCTATTTCTTCTCTTTTTTTCCTCGCCAATGCGTACGACCACAATATATTTTTTTTACCGTTTAATTTTTTTTGTTCAAAAAAAATCACGACGGCATTCTTTTAAACGCTTGTTTTTTTCCCACTTCTCTTCTTTAAAGTTACGTCAAAGAAATTAAGATTATAATAATGAGTATTAATTTAATGAGCTTTTCTTTTTTCTATTCATAAAAAAGACGAAAAGAAAAAAATACACTTATTCTGTGTTTTAGAATCTTTTTTTTTTCTCCTCTCCTTCTTCATCAGTGTGTGCGTCCTGTTAAAGAAATTAAGATTTAAGCTACGGTATTTTATGCATCATAATAAGGATTAATCAACCTTAAAAGATCGCTGCGATTTTCCCCTGCAAAGTGAGATAATCACATTACGATGGCGAACAGAGATTTATTGTGGTTAAAATGCTATTGTTTCATCATTTCCTTTTATTTTGTTCTCAAACTATAAATATAGATTTTTTTTATTCTCTTTTCTCTTTTTCTAAATAAAAGCTGGTTTCCTTAACTTATTGTTCTAAAATGTTTTATTATTGTAGTATTTTTATTGAGCTTTTAAAGTCTTTTTTATACGCGTTTGATGGTGAGAAGAGCTTTTACATGTGAAAGTGTGCTAAAATGCCTCTTTTAATTGTAAAAAGTTAATACAATATAATAATTTCTTATTGGGTATCGGGAGCGGAATGGAATATATATATATAATACTCAAAATTTTGATTTATTTTTTGACGGATTGTATCATTTACTTTGTAATATATATTGAAATTTTAACAATGCATTCTTTGTTCTAAGCTTAACAACTTGCTATTATATTGCCTCGCTATTCTGCTCTGGATTATATTACCTTGCCATGTTTTTACATATACATAACACATGTTTTACGTAACATATACATAATACATAACTTATAATGTATAATGTTGTGTAATGTTTTTGTTAATAATGAGTTTTGATCTTCTATATCCATTATATTCGAAGGATTTCGCTCAGCACTAAAAGCAGAAAAGGGGAAGTTATAAATGCTAGCCAAAATGGGGGGAAACTATGAATCTGGTTAAACCCCACTTTTTTTCAAAAAGGCAGTCTACAATGTTTTTTTTTTCTGCTGCATCCTTCTTTGTGTGTGTGTTTTGGTTTAAAAATCAAAATTATATATTTCAATCTTTTGTTTTCAAATGATTTTTATCTCGCATGTTGAGTCAGTGGCGCACATAAAGGGAGGGTCCCCGTGTCTGCCCCCCCATATCCCTTTGACTTTTTTCGATTGATTACTATCCTATGCATAAAAGTATGTAGAATTTAATTAAGTATTTGTCATTAAGTTTATTAATTAATGCTAATTATTTGTTCAATAATTTTGTACTGTTTTTTGTTCCTGATAATCGACAAAATGAAAAGAATATGTTGAGTGGCGCGTTGGAGCATGATACGAGAAAGGTGGACTTTCGCGATCCTGGACCCTTCCCTCCCTTGAAAAGTCCTTGTGTGCGCCACTGTGTAGAGTATATACGTATAACATCATGATGGATGTGTTATTGCAAATTGCAGTTGGGACGTGTAATTAATTTTATGTTCACAATTTCACAATTCCTTCTTACAGAGTTTTATACACTTAAGGTATCCGAACACGTTGAAAATGACCAAATTCGGTCAAGACAGATATGTTTGTTTTTTATTTTATTGAATAAAGCTATCTTTTGGCTTTACAAAATATACTTTGTTTTGTTTCTACACTACCTAGAGGCTAAGCTACAATCAATTTTATAAAGTTGTATAAACCGGAAATGGGTCTTTGATCTACCAGAAGTGGGCATTTAAGGTATCCGACTACATTCGGAACCGTGATTTTTAAAAGCGCATAAATGGATAATTTTCATGATATTTAATGTCACTTAGATTAGAATATATGCATAAAATTGTTTTAAGGACATTTTGACAAAAAAAATTATTTAAATACAATATTTTGGAAAAAAATTAACTTAGAACAGTAGCGCGCGCAGGAATTTTTCAAGGGGGGGGTCCAGGGTCGAAAGTTCGCCATTTTTGTATCATGCTCCTTTTGATTTTGTCGATTTTCGGGAACAAAACACAGCAAAAAAACTAATTATTGAATAAATAATTAGCATTAATTAATAAAATTAATCATTAATAACATACTTTTTAAAATTTTGCGTGCTATATACTTGGAGTTATGATCAATCGGAAAACATATGAAAAGCTTTGGGGGGCCTTGTGTGCGCCACTGACTGAGAATAATCTTTTTTCCAAATGTTCTCCTTTTGTGAAAAGTGCTTCTATTAGAATAATATTTTGCCTGTATGTAGCTCATACCTCTGTTCAGAGGCTCCACCAGAATTTTTGAAATATATAACTTAGAAGTGGGTTTATTCATATTTTACGACAACAGTGGAGAGCAATTTTAAGAAAAAAACGCGAATAATTATTTCAATTAGTGGTAACTCTGAAAATAATGTGAATTTTTCAAAAATTCTAGTTTAGCCTCTGTAGAGAGGTTTGAGCTATATACAGGCAAAATATTATTATAATAGAACAATTTTTCGTAAAAGGAGAACATTTGGAAAAAAGATTATTCTAAGTTAATTTTTTGCCAAAATATTATATTTAAATAAATTTTTTTGTCGAAATACCCTTAAAACAATTTTATGCATGTATTCTAATCTGAGTGACACTAAATATCATGAAAATTATCCATTTATGCACGTTTTTTTAAATCACGGTTCCGAACATAGTTGGATACCTTAAATTGTTCAATATCTATCATGGCGAATCTGATAACTCAAAATATTACAAATGTGTTTCTATAAAACTTTTTAAACCTGATATTTATGTTATTTTCTAGAGAATGTACTAAAATATTTCTTATTGTATGAGTACTTTTTGAGTTAGGGCTTGTTATTTAAATAATGGCCTCATAAAAAATGCGATTTTTCTTCTAATGTTTACTCAATCAGCTCTAAAAATTTCAAATTTTAATAAAACATTAAAATTTTAGTTCATTTTCTAGATAAATGCACATAATTTGTTTTGATAATATATTTACTAATATAAGTTTATTACTTTTTTTTCTCTAAATTCTTTGAAGTTTTACAAAAACATTGCTAAAATTTCACTTATAAATTGTGATTTTTGTGAAATTTAGGCTATTGGTTTTAAATATTGTTAGTTAAATGTTAGTATTTATTGGTATTGAGTTCTAAAAAAGCATTTATAATGTTGAAATATTTATTTTGTCAAAAAGTACTTAAGTGTGAAATTTTACTACGTGTGAAAAATACTAACTTTAAACATTGTTTAAATGTCTTGTCAATGAACAAGGATAAAAACTTCTTTTCAAATTAACTCCTGATCTCATGCAGTCCCTTTTCTATCGATTATTTTATGATCGATGCCAATAATGATGACTGAAGGAACTCTTGGGTTGCTACTCTGAAATTCGATTAACTTCGGATTTAGGATCAGGTGTGGAGTCCGTTTCCGATAATCAGATTGCGGTCAACAACAAACTGTTAAAGCTAACTCTAAACACAACGAAAATAAAAACATGATTTTATTTTATACATCGAACATGTGTATTGAGAAAGAAGTAACTATCTATACTTTCGTATACTATTGTATATAATAGTTTTGGAGGAGGGGCTTATATAGTGAAATGTTCTCCAAAAATTAGATGAAAGTATGTTTTTGTAATTAAATAAAAGATAAAACTGTACAGATGAAATTTTTTATTGATTTATGTATTATTTTTTCTTTTGTAGTATCAATTTATACATAAAAATTTATCCAAAATTATGTTTTAACACTAAATTTGCTATTTTAAAGAAATCTGCTTGCTTTAAAAACCCTCGATGATTTAAAAAATTGCTTTTCTTTTTTTAACAGTCATTCTCAGAATTTAAAAGTTAAAAGAATAAATTATGTTTAAAACTCATGTAGATTAGATGCTTTTTATGTGACTGCAATGGTTCGTACCAAAATCAACTCTTTATTGTTCATTACGATTTAGTACTAAAACCTATGAATAATTTTTTTATTGTAAATTATACCCAAAACATATCGTATATCTAAAATATAGTATGAAATGATGTTGATGGTAGAAATATCTTTACTCTGAGTACCATTGTTGTTTTTGCAAATGCCGCCTGTCTGATGTAGTTAGATCGAGGCCCACGAAATTCATAATGGCAAGGGGCTAGATTTACGCCTGTCGTTGTCCGCAGCCTTGAGCACCATACAGATGACAGTACGATTTAGCTGGGTTCCACCCCAATTTTAAGTTAGAACAACCCTGGGGGAGGATCAGAGGTCTCTCACCTCTCTCTCATCCCCTGCCACCAACATCACGAGAGAACTGTTTAGAGTGCCCCCAGCCGCGAAGGCACTATATATTTACAAACATCCATGTCTTCACCGGGATTCGAACCCAGGCCCTACGGCACAACAATCAGCGTCGTTAACCACTATACCGGATGGGCGACTTGAGTACAATAATGTATGTCACTGAGATTCTTTGTTAACACTTAAGGTATCCGACTACTTGCGACAACTGTTTTTTTTAAAGGAGATATGAGGATTATATATTTTGTGGTTTTTAGGTTCATTTAGTACATATGCTAAGAAAAATGTGCTAAAATTAAGAAGAGAAGAGGAAATTATTATTACCAAAATGGGAAAAAATTTGTTAAAAATTACATAAACGGGTCCCATTCTGTACAAACAGTTTATGAACAATTTATCAATTTTGATGTGTTGCTTTGCTATTCATTTTTGAAAAGACCTTCGGGATAAGAGATATTTTAATTTTAACAAGAACTATAGAGAGCACTTTATCTTAGATATATGAAATTGTTTAAAAAGACGGGGATTTTTTTACATTCATGTACCGAACTGTAAACGTTGTAATAAAACAGTGATTGATAAATCTGAAGGTTAAAACACTTCTACTATTATACAGAACATACACAAACAATTTCAGTTCATTATTTTCAAATCTTTTAGAACACTCGCTGTCCCTGTTTGCGCATTCTAAAAAAAACCCCCGAGTAAAACGTATTTTAAAGTACTACATCTTGCTTAAAGTAATGACATTTGGTTTTACTAAAGCACTTGTAGTTTTTGTTCTATTGAATGATTGGAAAATAATAAACTTGGTACTTTTTATGAAGCTAATAAGATGGCCCATAAATAAAATCATAAAAATAAAAATAAAAATCGTAAATTTTTTAGCAAAGTTCACAATTTTAGGGTAGTTGGAAACCTCAAAAAGCATTAGTTCTACAACTGCCCCCCTCGAGAAACCTTCATTGTATTCAGCCTTTATTAAACAAAAGTCCTTCCCCCCCTTTGTTTACAAAACTACACACAGAAAGCAAGATATAGCGACGTAACTAATAATTTTGACCCACGAACAAATGACGAAAATGATTCTTTAAAGTGAGGACTTAGAGCTTCTACAGACTAAACGTGCATCAGATCCTTTACACAGTGAACACCAGGATTCGAACCCACTTATTAGAAGCAACCCCAGACACGAGTTCGCCACTCTGGCGACTATTTAGCTACCGCAGCCACACAATACATGCGACATTCAGAAATTAATCGTGTCTATTTTGAGAGCTTATTTGTTGCATAAACTGAATTACTTAACTAATTAATTCCTAGTGGCAATCATTTAAAAGGCGCGATCGATTAAAACACTTTAGTTAAACAAGAAAGATTTTATCATATGTTTTACGCCAGTTCTTCTCAAACTTTCAATATTTGCGCCCCAATATTCAACCATTATTTTCATCACGCCTCCTTCCTATACAAATAACAATATATTAAATTCATACCATACTTTGACACTAAAGCTACAATACGACTTTTTTTAAGCGCCGCCGGCGTATATAAATGTCTCTCTCAGCCAAAGCGTTAATTGCCTCGGACGTATATATACACCTTTCCGAAGTACAATCTTTTCTGTGCACTTCTATCCATAAAATTACTCCAAAGGCTTTGGAATGCAATAAATGGATTGCAGTGATTGCGAAGGATTTACTTATTTCAGAGGATTTCCTTATTTATTTCTCCCCCACCCCACCCCAATGCATCACATACGCTCGCCTACGTGGAAAACGGTAGCATTGGGAGCAAATTGCGTAACTTTTAATCGGCAGTTAAGGGATTAATTAGAAACCGTACAAATTATCAAGATAGGTGTTAATTTCTGTATATACTTTTAAATATAGCAAGCCCATGGGGTCAATGGTAATTATTAAACTTGTTCTTAACTTATTGTTAAATTAATTATAAAATACAGTTTACAGTACTGACACATTTATAAGTGTATTACAGTCGAACCTCTATATTGAAAATTTTTCTATATAGCGAACTTTTCCCTGGAACCTTGAACATTTCACGATTTTCTTCGTAAAATAATCTCTCTATAGCGAAGTGCATTTTCTATATAGTGAACTTTTTCTTTTGTGATTAAATTTTTTGTTCTTTTTTGTTCTTTGTTTTTTTTTTTCTGCTCTCCCCTTTTTTTTTAAAGTATTTCTGAAAAAATTTCAAGTAATCCTCTCTTTAACACATTTTATGGTGGTCTTAAATCTTGAACTGGTTTTATTAGACCCTAACTCGCCGAGATCAATAGAGCTCTGGACGTTTCATCTGAGAAGTGCAACCTTTAACTCCCATTGCCTAGTTCACTAGAAACATCTTCGATAACCTCTTTCACCCTCAGTGGAGTTGCCCCGTGTTCTAATTATAAAATAATGTATGTTTAATATTACTTGTATGCTTTAAATTATAAAATGTCCTTAAAATTCATTAATTTTAGTATAAAATTATTTTCTTAATAATGAAAATACAGTAAATTCTTCGACATCCTTTTTCTTGTTTTCCTTGCAATTTTTCTTTCTTTCTTGTTGGGTAAGATACATAAAATAAACAAATATAAATTTAAAAAAAAAGGTATAAATAATTACTCTTTTTAATATATAGTGTTTATGAATTTCAAATATTGGTTTTATGTGGTTTGTAAAGTATATTAAAAGATAAACCTCTATATAACGAATTTTCCACCTAACAAACTTTTTTCCGCAATTTAGCGACTTGGTCCGACTGTATATCACTACAAATATTAATTTTATTTTTTTTATGTCAGAATATATTTTGTTTGTTTACTTTAAGTAAATTAATAATTTTTTAAAAAATAATCTTTTGTTTTCTATTTTTTAATATGCTCGTCCCCCCCTCCCCTAAAAGTTCGAGAAACGTTGTTTTACTCTAAAACCTTAAAAGAGTTGGCAGAAATATAAGCAAGAAGGAAATTATGGATTACGGCATTCTTCAAGTGCTCTCTCTCTCTCTCTCCCTCCTTGGAAATATCTCAGTACCTTTTCCATAAAGCAAATGAGAAATATTACACACATATTTGTTCTCTGATTGCCTTTATTCGTCCAGGTCATTCCCCAAAGATGTCATGTCCATTATACTTGGCTACTAACATTAGTATCCTCTTGCACGTTTGATATAAACATGCAACAGGAGATCCAGTAAAACAACCGATAGCCTAGAGACGAGACAACTGATAGCAGGAAGCAGTTAGAGATAAAAATATATTGCTAGGTATCTTGTCGTGGCTCACTTGTTTTTACTGCAAGTTCGTGGGTGCATTAACCATTCGTTGCGTCTTTACACTTCTAATCTTCCCATGTACTTTTCCTGTTTTATATTCTGTATTGCGAAGTGCAACATTATTGTCTATCGATGATAATATAATTTTGAATATTCTCTGCAATTTGCTTATCTTCAATTGTTATTTCTTTAAATAAGATTAGGGTTGATGCCCAGTGCTCAAAAACAGAGATTTTAGTAATCGAAACTCCAAAACATTATCAGTTGGGTGGTTCATAATGTTTTTATAATCATTTTAAAAGTTCAAAGTACTCCTAATAATTGGCAAATATTTACTCGCAGCTGAAAGGGGACTCAAAAATATTCAATGATTCGCTATTCTTTATGAGCTTCCTTTAAAGTTTAGTGCGGTTAAACGTTAATATATATTAATAGTTTTCAAGATCGGGAAAAAGTCCTTTAGATCAGTTCTTTAAACTCTGTCAACTCGTGGGGTCCTCAAAACCAGTGGCGCTTACAGAGATTTTTCAAAGGGGGGGTCAAAGATCGAAAGTTTTTAGTCCACTATTCTCGTATCATGCTCCTATACGCCGTCCAACATATTCTTTTGATTTTGTCGATCTTCGAGAACAAAAAACAGTACAAATTAATTTTTGAATAAATAATTACCATTAATTAATAAAGTTAATTATTAAAAAAAGTACTTGATTAATTTTACGTACTATATACATAGGATTATAATCAATCGAAAAAAAATCAAGGGCTATGGGAGTGTCTGGACCCGTGGAACCGCCCCCTTTGTATGCGCCACTGATGAGAACTGTATAGTGTTTTGAGCAGCTTTCCACACATCCTTAGAAAAATGTATCTTAAAATAATATTTAAGTACAACACACGTTAAATAAGTACTATATTTAAAGACAATTAAATGAAAGTATTGTATTTGATATATTAAAATTTTTATGATAATTTTTAAAGCGTGATCATTTATTTTAAAAAGGCTTTGCTAAGTTATTGAGACTTAAAATCGCGTTATTTTCTTGTTAGAGCTGCTATTTCTGCTCTTTTTTTTGACATCACTGCATATTCAAATAATTATTATCCACTAAATAATAGTCCTACAAAATTCTGCGT
This sequence comes from Trichonephila clavipes, assembly GCA_019973935.1. NCBI lineage: Eukaryota > Metazoa > Arthropoda > Arachnida > Araneae > Nephilidae > Trichonephila > Trichonephila clavipes. Next base: position 131,115 of record BMAU01013554.1, read on the forward strand.
TGGCGTCAGAAAATTTTGTCACTCTATTTTAATAAACATTTTGTATTGAGTTAAAAATATTCAATTTTCTTAAAAGAACTAAAATATTTATATTCTTTGGATTAATATATATTTTTTTTGTTTTTTGAATATTTTCGTAATTTTTACGAAAAGTTTGAGCTTTTATTTCATCCATAAAGTATTTATTTGTTTTTATTTTTACGAGTTAAGTCCCTTTAAGAATTCAATCCTTTATAAAGATTGAAATTGTACAAAAAAAATTTACCATTTTTATTAAACAAGTAGAGATCACACGTACGAAACCCATGTTAAAGTTCCATGGAACTTTGGTTAAAGACTTCTACTTCAGAAGATTTTTGAATTTTCTTGATTTGTTGTTTAAAAGGTGAATAGAAAATTTTATATTTCAAAACTAATATTTTGTATTGAAATAATTGAATATATAAATCACAATCAAATTTTAAAAAAGTTCTTTGTAGAAGCATACACTAAAAAAATGTATAATTCTAATTATTCTAAAGTCCTATTTGACTACTGTATACCTTTTCTGATTGAACCATGCCTTTGTTCGCTAACTGCTTATTAAGAGCCCCATTTCACCAAGACAAACATGCAAATGGCCCTAGAAAATGGAAGTGCTTAATTATGCTTCCAACTGCTTCGCTTGAGCTGCTGAACGTCATTCGTCAATGCATCATTTGCTTATAAAAATAAAGCCTATTTACGGAAACAGCAATCAAAAACTTTTTAAGGTTGTCCATCTGAAGGGCACTCATAGCGGCAACGCTCAAAGACCTCACCAAAGTGTCTAATTCGAAATGATTACTATCATTATTATTTTTAGTATTATCATCAAGGGCTTTAACTTGTTTGAAACGCTAATCTGGTGCGAGGCTAACATAAAAGCGCACGATCGGTTGCGTTGAGTGGAAGCTTCTATTTGAGCGAGTGCGCCGATTACACACGTACAATTTGTTTTTATGTTGCCTTTGGTTGAGATCTGCTTTTGCGAAGCATCGTTTGTAACGCCTCGTTTAGGCTGCCGACACCGTGAAAAATCTCTCTCTGCTTTCTGAAGACTTCCTTTATAAACTAGCATTAGGGAACGGCCCAAGTGACAACCACATCTATAATTTTCCCATTTTGAGTTTTAACTCGTTCCAGTTTCCAGAGAGTAAATGGCCAGTTTGGAAAAGAGGGGAGATTGAATCTCCCTGAAAATAAAAAAAACTGGTTGCTTTAAGAAGATGTATTTTATCACATACGTTTGATGATTGTTTTTAAAGTATGAAAATGATACGAGGCGAAAAAGTTATAAAAGAGAAATAATTTTTGCTTAAATATTAGCTGTGAAACAAAATAATGAGCGTTAGTAATGCGTCGTAAAAGATATTAAAGGTGTGTAACTACATTTTTTTAAGAACTATGCTATCCTTTACTCGATTTAGGATTACTTAGAAAAGTATTCGTTAACAATTTATTACTTTTCGTTGTTTCATTTATCATTATGCATTGTAAAATCAATGGATCTTAAAATGATGACTTCTGTATTAACTCATTGCTAGTAGTTATACCCTGAGGGACAAATAAATTCAGTTTGAAAAATATGTGTAGTATTTAAAAAGTACGTCGTAGAATTAGGAGATAAAATTGAATACTTAATGATTCCAAAATTTTTTTAAAAAATGATAAAAGTTTTTTTTTTACTATCCTTGTTTTATATTGTTTTTCGTTTCTTCATAAATATTTCCCAATGAGCTTCACGTGATCGTAGTGGCCTAGTGGTCATGGTGACGAACTTATATGGTACTCGAAGCTGCGGCTAAGGACAGGCGTAAAAAATGCTCCTTTGCCTCGATCTGGCTCCGTCGATTAGGCGGCATCAGAAACAATAACACGAACTCGTGACCGGCGTGTGATGAATTCGAGCCTTAATGCCACTGAAGACCCGCCATGTAGATGAATTCAGGCGCATTAAATCTCTTGAGGCTCAAAGTACTCCCGTTGACCTGGTGTCGTATTTTGGAGAGATGGAACTAGCTCAGGTGTCTTCCTCGTCTCTTGACTGAGGTTCAAAATTACGAAGTCCGTCACCCTTAACTTTCGCGTTGCTTCATGAGCTTCGCCAGAGGCACTTGACGTGGTGCGGAAGTTTGGTGAAGCAAGTGTTAGCTCAGCTATCATCCTCGTCATTTGAACAAGATTCAAAATTATGTTGTCTGTCGCTGATAGCACTCGTGTATCATCAGAGTGCGCCTGTAATGAACTGTTAATCGACAGAGGAACCTATATATTTTCCATACATTACAGAACGGACGTTATCATTTGTTGTTTTTCATCTTAGCTTATTTAAAATTTACTAAAAACTTTACCCACAGAGGTATATTTTTTTTTAAAAAAATTTCTTAAAATATTCCTTTTCTTTCATTGTGGAATAAATTCACTGTACTTGGAAATTGCAACAAGAAACGAATAAATATATATTTCTATGGAAAAGAGATAGAGAGAAAGAGTTTAATAACTTACAACTGCTGCTATTATGTAGAGATGCTGAGAAGATTATTAAACATCACTTCGTTAAGTGCCGTGTCAATATTACTCGTGAAACAACTATTTTTATTGGCTTTTAAACACGCAGTTCATAAAAATACCTCTTGCAGAGTAAAAAGTTTAGTACTTATACATGGACGAACTAACAGCAGCGGATGTATAAAGCAATAAAAGTAATGTCATTGTTACAAAAAGAGACATCTTAAAACACCTGATTTCCCAAATGCAATATTAATTGAATCTTCACCGAGAACCATTTATAATCAAGAGTCAAAAACAACATTAAGTAATACTATATCGTTATGTTCGGAAGCGAATCTCATTTGGCATGTTATCTCTGCAGCATCTTTCGCGTGACAGAATCAGCTGTGACCAAAAACGCTTGCCCGTTTCATTACGATGCAGTGACAGTCTCAAAATTGGCGATAAATGGCATACCTTTTGGCATGCACCAGTGATTGCACTACAGGTGGCGCAGTTCACCATTGTTGCCATCCTTCTCACTTTAAAAAAGGTGTTCTGTGGAGCGAATCATTCAAAAAAAGTAGCTGAAAATGCTCACTTCAGTTGTGTGGTGATTTTTCAATACTGGCAGACTAAAAATTGACACGCTCCAATACATTCGTCGGGTGAAAGGGAATGTTGAGCTTTCTGGGTTATTGGAGTTCGTGTGTCCTTAAGCTTTAATTGAATGAAATTAATGAAGTAATTAATTAGTTGAGTAAAATTAATGAAATTGGATGTTGTTTTTTATGTTTTGTAAAATTCAGTGATGATTCATGACAGTGGATTCTTGGAAATTCTTAATGGAATTTTAGAAATTAGGGATTAGGGGATTCACTTTTTGCAGGTGTAAATTCTTGATGGAAAAAAATGAAGAGTTGTCGACTGTTCTTGTAATATGAATCTAAGGAACATATTCTATGATTCTTTTTTGTTATCGTTTTGTTACAAAATTAATGAAGATGTTTTTTACATTTATATTTAGAGATTACTTATTCAGATTTTAAAACGTCTTTTTTTTTAATGGTGAACGCTAGTGTACATTTAATGTATTTTCTGATTTTACTCTCCAGTTTTTATTAGACCCAGATTGTCTAGTTAAAGTGAAAAAAATCGTTAAAAACAATAACAAAAACGGGAAAAAAAGCGAATCTCTCTCTGCGTTTTGTAATGAGAACACAATTTATTGGATGTAGTACGAAAATCTCTTAGTATGCAATCCAATCTGTGACTTATTTCTTGATATTATTTAAGACGATTTGTAGTCAATATTTACGTAAATTTAAAGCCAATTTTTGAAACTTAAGACAATTAGGTAATTAAAAAAATGCTGAGGTAAAAAAAATATCGTCAAGGAAATGAAATTTAAAAAAAATCGTAAAAAATTGACTTTTTTCGAATAATTAAATTGAGTAATCTATTACACGATGTAGACATTTATATTTGTAGAACTTCAACTTATAATGTTAATATACTTTTACAGCGCAAAGTTAAATTGCAATAGATATATTTTGATGCATAGAAAACGTATTTTTTACGTAAAGTTTCTGTAGATCAGTTTTTTACAAAAAAAATTTGTTAACTGAAATTATTAACTGACTTATTCTTAAAATCGTAGGTTGTGCCGTAACCGAGTGGTCACGGTCGCGAATTCGTGTCATGCATTATCGAGTCGTGGGTTCGAATCCTGGTGCTACTGGAGACCCAAATTGTAGAGCAGCTTGTTCACGCTAAATCTGTGGAGGCTCAAAGTTTTCCCGTTGGCGTAGTGTTGAAAATTAGAGAGTGGGATACCAGTTCAAATGTCATTCTTATCAGACTTGAACTTGGTTCAAAATTAAGAAGTCCACCGCCGAAAATGCTCGAGTTGCTTCGCTAAAAACTCTCATTAGTTAACAATGAATCTCAACTTTTACTCTACTCCATACGATGACTTTTGATACCACCATTAAGATGCGCCAGCCCTTAATATTCCTTACAACACAGCCAGTGTAAGTTTAGTGGAAAATTTTGCAGAGGGGACTCTGTTATATGTTGTTGTGACTAATGCCACCTACCTGACGAAGTCATATCGAGGCCCGCGAAATTCATCGCGGCTAAGGGCTAGAATTTTTACGCCTGTCGTTAGCCTTAGCTTTGAGCACCATGCAGGTGACAGTACTATTGGGCTCGTTTCCACCCCAATTTTGAGGGAGGACACCTGAGGGTGGTCAAGGGCATCCCACCTCTCTTCCCCTTCCACCAACCACACGAGAGGACTTGCTGCTCGACGGCTATTTAGAGTTCCCCCATGCCGCAAAGGCACTATACGTTTACAAACATCCATGTCTTCTCCGGGATTCGAACTCGCTAACCACTATACCGGTTGTTATAGCTCAGGTATCGTTCTTTACTTATGATTCAAAATTAAGAAGTAAAATCCCGAAATTCCCGTATTGCTTCCAAGTCTAACGTATATTAAAGATGAAAAAAAAAAAATCAGTTCCGAAAATTTAACAACAATAACCAAAAAAATATTTTATTTGAAATTCTTTTATCAGAAATGTATTAAAAATGGATGATTACCCCTCAACTGCCGATTAGAAGTTACGTGATTCGCTCCCCCAAGTGACATCGTTTTTCACACAGACTCACTTATCTAGCGTATTGGGAAGAAAATATGGCACGAATAAGCAAATTTTTCTCTGAAATGAATAAAACCTTCAAAAATACAATCAAGGTCATTTTATTTCATTCTGAAGTCTTTGGGATAATTTTACTGATACAAGCACAAAGAAAAGATCGTATTTCGGAAAGACGTATATATACGCCGCTAGAACTTATAAGGGATTTATTAAAATTCAAATCAAACTTTTAGAATTGTCAATATTGTTGACAAGCGCAAAGAAAAGACCGTACTTCGGAGAGACGTATATATACGTTCGAGCAGTTAATGCACTATTTCAACGAGTCGTATATATACGCCGGTAGAACATATAAGGGGTTTATTAAAATTCAAATCAAACTTTTAGAATTGACCATATTGTTAGCAATTTTCAAAAAACATCCTCGCACATTATATCTATATAACGTTTATTTCCTATCTATTATTTTTTTTAACCTTAGTTGATATAAATTGAATGTTATTTAGTATTCTGTGAAGTAATAGGGTAATTTTTTTCTCCAGCAGGATGTATTTAATCGTGTTGCATATAGATACAATTTATATAAATTTCAGTCGTTATCTTTAAAAGTTCGGCAAAAAGTCTTTATTATTCCAAAACTTTCAAATTTTTATTGTAGGCAATTTTTTTTAAATGGTCGATCTTTAAACCATATTAAGAGGCTTATTTCTCTTTATTCATAAAAGGACCGCTTCCATAAATCTTTATACGAAACGTTTTGATTCACAACACTCACAAAAGTGCTTTTTTTTAATCTTCAAATTCAACTATTTTACATACAAATCATCTGTCATTACTTTTTTTTTGCATAATTCTCTTTTTAAGTCTTTTTTTTTATTTACAGGGAATTGAATTGTAACTATTCACAATTCGTGCCTAGTCAGCTCGATGTGACATTTAGTTTACCACTACGTAATTCATTGATCGATCTTTCAAATGTATTTTGAAACCTAGACAAAGAAAACAGTTTATCTTCATCTTGAAACTTGGCTCTCAAACCCTTGTTATCAGATTGGAAACGTTTCAGTAGCAATGGGAAGGAAACCGTCTTGTCAATTGGCATAGACTAGTTTAATTTCTGTTATGCGTTTAGGTTGTTAAATAGTAACCACTGCGATTCGGGAAATAAATGAACAAATATATACGTCTGTTGACTTTAAATCAGGCCTATTAAATTCGTTTTAAAATCTTATGATATATTGGTGTAAGGTAATGAAATGCATGGGGTTAATGATTCGAGACTAATACATAGTTATATATTAGTTAAACTTTATTTTATGATAAAATATAACCATCAATAGTTTAGTGGTTTGGAACACGAAAGAATACAAAGTATAATTTACATAAAGAGAAACCGCCGGCGTGACGATTGTACGCCGATGTGCTTAAAGCCACTTGAACAGGTAATATTTTTATTCAGCACACATTTAAACTTTTTTTTTTCAAAAGGGAAATCGTGCAGTTAACAGGAAATAAAAGAGGAAAAAGATCATGAAAGTGAAAATTTCTTTAAACTAAATCGACAATTAAGAAATGTTGAATTTATATAGAGAAAAACTCATATTCTTTGTGAAATTGTTTATAAAAAGTGTGAAATTTTTTACTGTGTTTATGAGTAATTTTCATATGGCCACGTGTGTTTTTCTGCCCCCCTTCTGAACACACAAGGCATTTATTACATCAAATCATGTACAAAATAATCTTCCCCTTCACCTTTCCTCTTATATTTTTAAATTTTGCTATAAAAATCGATAAATATTGCATTTAAAAAAAAAGTTACGTTAATGTCTTAAACACTGTGCGACGTAAGATGTTATATTCTGCTATTATACAATTTTTAATTACCGTATTTTTTTGGATCCAAGCCGCCATCGATTCAAAGCCGCATCCCTAATTCTAAACATGTTTTTGTGAAAATATAAATAGTCTAAAAATGTTTATCGATTTGCGATACTAACGAAATGAAAAGAAAACACAAGTAATATAAACAAAATTTAAGTCAATTCCTACTTAGATCAACTAAGAAAAATTTCATTTTAGCTACTTTTTATTATATTAAATAGTTACAATTAATATAAATATGTATATACATATGACAAAATCACAACATTAAGTGGTGATTAGTTTTTATTCATTCTCACTTAAGTATCGTATTGTCATCCAAAACAATCGTGTTTATAAAATTTCAGTTCAACTGAATGCTTTAAAGCGTGAGAAAAAAAATCTTTTAAGGTTTTGTTCCAAGTCGCTAAAAATGAAACCAACGTGGCTGCATCTGTAATTCTTTAAATAATTAGTTTCAGTCAATTAATTTTAATTAATTATAATTAAATTATCGTATTTTCACCCAAAATAATAGTGTATAGAAAATTTCAGCTCAAACGAGTGCTTTAAAATGTGAGAAAAAAACCTTTTCAAGTTTTGACACAAGTCGCCAAAAGGGTCGCCTAAAATGTTGTCAATGAGGCTGTATTTGTAATTCTTTGAAAAATTAGTTTTAATTTATTAATTTTTATTAATTATAATTAAATTACTGTATTGTCATCCAAAATAATCATGTATATAAAATTTCAGCTCAATTGAACGCTTTAAAATGTATTTTATTAGCAATTGAAAATTCCACCAAGATAAATAAATATATTGAGAGGTGAACTAATAGAGTAGAAATTGTGAAGGGAAAAAAAAAAACGCTTCTAGATTTGAATAAATACGGGAATATTAATATTATGTTATAATTATAATGTGTTGAATTGAGGATGGCAATTTATATATTACATTTATTATTGCAGTTTGATTGCAACAAGGTTCCTGTAGTTTGGTTGCATTTTAAATAAAACGAGAATGGGGGGAGGGTCCTCTTTCTGCTTGTTAATTCACTTGAAATACATTCCTAATCCTTCCTTTTCCATGATCATCTCGACTCACAGATAAAACTGTTATTATTAAATGAATTGTGAAATAAAAACCGTTATAGTTTTTAGAAAAACCGAAATCACATGTTTAAATTCAAATTAATATCAATAATTTTTATATTATGAGTATTTTAATACAACAATAAATGTTAACTACCACTACCACTGCAGTGTACACAGACTACTTTAGTGGAAGGGGTAAAGTTTTTAAAAATACATAATGCTAAAAAATCAAAATCTGTTGGTCTGTGCAGAGGGATTTGAACCCCCAAACCCCACCCTTTTCTACACCATTGACTTACCGCCTCCTGAGAAGTAACCGTTATGTATAGAAAAGAGAAAGAGATATTGTTTTAAAAACTAATTTATTTATTAATAAACTAAAAACGAATGCGTTTTTTACGACCTTCCCATTGCGTGAAATTTCGCGTAATAACAGCCACGGATCAAAAGATTACTTTCTCTCTCGGAGATCGAACATCTCATATTACTTTTTCACACTACTTAACATTAACTGAAGAGCATATCCGTTTGGGGTATTGCAACTATATCCGTTTGCCTATCACATTACCTGTTCGCACATAAACCATCCACGTTTTCCCCCAATACAACCGTCCTCTCACGAATTAGGACTAATGCACCAAGCGGATTACAAACCCTTCAAAAAAAGAAAAAAAAGGAGAGAAACACACATAGAAAAACGGGGAAGTGAAGTAGTCAGCGGGCTTTTAAAGATCACCAACAATACAAACATTCGGAAGAGTTGTATTAAAAAAAGAAAAACGGACCCCACCGCGCTAATGTAGGACAAAATAGAGAGCCAGATGGAGCCATTGAAGAAAGGGGCTTCAAGTACAATGAGAGAAGTTTTTGAATGCGATGGATGTTCCTCGTGTAATTGCTTTCTAGTAGATACCACAAAAGCTTTTTTTTTATTTCTCTCCATCGCTGCTTTTTTCTCCCGTTATTTGACCTCTGCAACGGATGTGATTAGATCTCCACACTCTGTTTTGGAGTAGATTTGATGTCGACCAATTTTGTCATTTGGATTTTTTGAATGTATACATATCGACATTTTCTAATGTGACAGTCGTCATAATTTTGTTTAAAAGGGTGTGTAGTATTTAGTGCTTATCCATAGAAACTGTAGAGGTCAAAAAAGTTTTTAAATAATAGGAAAATGTTGAGAATTTTTCATTTGAATGGGTATGTTTTGGAGTGGATGATTACGAACATCTCTCTATTGTATACAGGGGGGTCCTAAATTTTTTCAAACACGATACCTTTGAAGGAATTATATTCTTTGCAGATCTCTTTATAATAATGTTCAAAATTGTAATATGATCTGAGTACCAAATTAGCAACATGAACAAAAAATAAGAAAAAAGATGCTTTCAAAGCTATGCTATTTAGCTCCACCTCCATTCACACCTCCAACTGGAAATTTATTTTATATTAATAATTTTGAGCGTTGGACGTTCAAGATTAAACTAAATAGAGTAAATTCGGGGCTGGATTTAATGAGGTGTAATAGTTATTTAACAATTGAAGTTAGATTACACAATAATAGTAATACAATACATACACAATAATTAACAAAATAATGTGCAATTAACATAAACGGTTTTTTATAGTGATCACATTCTTTCCTCATCTGGCCTCTACTGAAGGTAAATGGTTGCCAGAGGGCGCTTCTGCTTTTGATACTATTAATTACAGTTACTATGACCAGACCGTTTGCAATATATATTTAATAGGCTGCTATTATCTAATAATTACTTCTCTTAAAAATTAAATAGAATTTTAATACAAAGAAACTTGTCATCGCCCTCCCATTTGGCCTCTGGAGTATTAGACTCTTTTTAAAACTTTCACAGACCTTTAAAGGGTCTTCTTGGATCCCGCCAGGAATTCCTGCTTTAGAACAATCACTTCAAACATTTGGCCTTGCCAGCATAAAGGCATGTAATAAAATTTACCGAAAATGTAATTTTTTTAAAAAGGATTTCATTTAAGAAATAATTCTTAACGAACTTTTGCCAATCGACTACTTCATCCCCCCACCAATAACAGTGAGTATATTTGCAGTCGATAAAATAATGCCTAATACTACTTGAATCTGGCATTGTGGGCCAAAATGTTAAATATTGCGCTAAAAAAACAAAGACAAACAATAAGTTTGTTTATGTTACGCTTGTTAGTTTACTCAGTTTTTCTACGTCTAAAAAGTTAATGTTCAAGAAAGAATATTGATTTATATTTAAAAATATTTGTATTGGAAGCAATTACTGAGATCCATTCAGTATATCTTTATCAAAACTGGGTGGGTGTTTATTACCGCGGCAATATAAAGCAATACAGGGGCTGTTGGCGACGGACCTCGTAATTTTGAACCATGGTCAGGTGACGAGTGAGTGAGTGTAGAGTTTTATGGCGCAAGAACCAATTTTGACTAAACTTCTCCAAACAACTTTAAATATTTTAAAAGTGTAAAATTTCTAGGTAGTTTTTAAAATTCTAAACATGTATATTTTAAGAAATATATACCTGTGGTCTCTCGACGGGAAAAGAAATAAAGGACGCTGTGTAAGACAAGAAGGAAGGTCAAAAATAGAAAAGGATCACTAGGGTATCCCAGGGCCGTGACGCTCATGTTTACCAAAGACAGTAAACCCCTTGGGAAAAGATCACTAGGGCACCTCGGGATTGTGTGACACCCGTACTCACCTAAAGAAGGTGAGTCCCTGAGGGGTCAGGTGACGAAGACGACACCTGAACTGCAGCCCCCCACCACTATCCTAACTTTTACGCCACACCAACGAGAGGACTTTTAGTCTCGACAGATTTAACGTGCATCAGCTCCTTTGCACGGAGGGTGTTTCGCGTCGCAGGGTTCGACCTAGTTACACTTTTTACCATGGGAGAATCTCAGTTACTTTTCATGAATTCATTTTATAAACATGATTTTTTCCGCTGTATCGATTCTACTTTGTCCAGAGAGCCTACGTCCATTCCCGAATTTTCTTGTGATAATATTCAAAGAACTGAAATGAACTACATTTTCAATTTTATAACTTAATGACGCTCTTGGATGTTGAATTAATTCCGCTTCTTCCTAAAGAGAAGTGTCGGCAATCGCTTCTGTAATTATTATGGGAATTTAACTTTGAATAGAACAGCTAAAAGACAATTTCTGGTTTACCGTATCATTTATTTAACATTCCCATCATCCACTGTAGATTATTTATTCTTTTTATCTTTTAAGCTGAGAAGCTAAATAATTTAGAACTTAATCGTTTTATTTAATAATGAATAATTTAAATTATACATATAAATTCGCATTTTTTGAAGTGAAAAATGTTGTGCAAATTCATTCATATGCATTATATGAATTAATTAATATGTGGGATAATAATTTAGCCGAAACATGCGTACCATTTGTTTTACGAGACATAATTTATAGGTTTATAATTAGCATATTTTACATATATTAATTATTTGCAGACATTAATTACAGAGATTTTACAGCCATGCATTAATATACGGATTTTTATTAGCTTTAATATATATGCTTAACTATTAAATGATTACTTCATCTGCTTAGCTTTTCACTGCTTATTATTCTAACTGGTCTTAACTAAGCTTAAGACCTGTTTTCTTTTAAAAAGGCATTTTCAGTTGTAATAAAATTACTTTATTATTACTATTACTATTAAAATTTAATCAAATTAAGTTTTTGTTGGGTGGGTGATAGTGTACTCAAAAGTTAAAAGAAAATGTCAATGTACATGTACCCTCTGTATTAATTTTTTAAAAAAGACCGACTATATATTATAACTGTGAACTTTCCTTTAGTAATTCCAAAATTAAGTAATATCTAATCCTTTTGTTTAGGAATATTTTTCACATCAAAGATTTTTATTAAATATTTAAGTTCATTAACACTCATTTCAATCCTCATTAACAAAAATAAATTTTATTTTTAAAAAAAGTTCTTATTTTAAATTTTCAGACAAATTTGTGATGTGTTTAACCAAATAAGCTCTGAAAACGTCTCCCCTTTCAAATCCCCTTATTTAAAAGTCTTAATATATATATTTATTGTTACTTTCCTTTCTTTTTCTATCTTGGCTTGAGTTTAATTTTATGCGCTTTTAACAGGCGGAAACTCCGAAGAACTTTTCTTTTTCAGTATACGCTCTGGACATTTAAATCCTTTTCTTTTATACCCTCCGATGAAATTTTTAAAAATAAGTAAACTCGCGAAACCTGATGTCCTTAGACACATGAAGCATTACAACACTCGTGTCAGCTATCATTAGCAAATTCGTTTTTTCGATGGGAAGGGCGCATGCGCATTAGATCGCCGTCTCAACATATTCAATTTCAGTTGACGCCCGTTGCTGACTTAACACCATTTTCTGATGCTCCTCGACCAATCAATAAATCTCATTTAGTATTCGAAATTTTCTTTCTACACCCCCTCTCCCCCTTTTCTTTTTCTCTCTCCTTTTCTTATTATTCGAATTTTTGTTGCCGTATAATTTCAACTGGCGTCGTATGCTAAGGTACTCCGTCATTTTCGTCGCTTTACGGATTTTTTTTTTTTTTCTTTCTTTTTCTTCAATTCATCTGATTTTTTCTTTCTTTTTCTTCTTCTTTTTTCATTTCGTAAACTTTATTTTGTTATTCGTCTATCTTTGTAGACAAGTGGTTTAAAGACGTTTTCTGTTAGGTGAGAATAGGCTTTTTGTGCAAGAAATTCGGATATTTCTTTATCATTTTATAAGGCTGTTATTATTTATTTTTTTCATAGATTCGAAAACATAGATTTTGTAAAGTAGCATTAAAAATATTTTCAAAAAATTTAACGTGTAATTTGTCAACAATGTAGTTGTAAACGTGTTATTGGGACAAAATGTAGATTTTTCTTACAAAATAAACATAAGAAGTTTGTTAACATTTCTGTAAGTATTAGAAGTACTTTTTTGGACTTTTCTCCTTTACTTTGTTTAGTTTTCTTTATATAGGTATTATATTTACCATTAATTAGTTAAATTTTTGCGTAATATATCTTGAAAATTTTTCTTCTTTCCATAATGATGAAAAAGTTGTAATGTTTAACAGTGGAAATTTTTCCCATCAAATTATTAGTATCAAAAGAACACACTTGTCAGTGATTTAACTAAAAAAAAATTATTTGAATTGATGTGTTTCTAAACCTATATGTAAGCAATTAGCAATTGATTCATAATTTTCAATCACAGCCAAATTTCATGAGGAAATATCCTGATTAAATATTTGTAATTCTCGCACCACTTAACATGAGAAATATGAGATCGTGTTCCATTTGATGGGCAGAAGTTGCTATTATTTCGTATGATAGGTCGTTTGGGAAAACAGATTTGAACCTACTCTACAACTATGCCCGTCCCCTATGGACTACGGATTCTCGCATAAATAAATAGAAATAGAAAGTCTTGACTCACATATGAGTAGAGTGAGAAGAAAATTCTAAATACTCTCAAAAAATTCCGTGTAATTCATTAGTATATATTATACATTCAGTTGAAATATTTTCGAAATAAATCTCGAAATAATTTTATAATTTCATCAGCAAGAAATTTGTTTCTTAATCACATAATTGTATCCTTATAAATGATCTGAATACTTGTTTTTTCTCTGATGAAAGCACCAATAATTTAGTTAGAATGTAAAATATTGTTCAAAATTCTCAGTTTTCCTAAAAAAATGCCGAGAAACTATGAAGAAAATGTGTCAAAACCTGAATAATTTTCGCTTGGGTAAAATCTTTCGCAATCCTTGTTTTCGGTTTTGGAAAAAATAAAAGCAAAATAATTCTTTCTTTAAACATTAAATTTCTCTTTAAAAAATGAAACGCTTATATTTGATTTTAATTTTATAAAAATAATTTTTTGTTTTACTTATATAGTTGAAATTACTTCTATGTTTCGAAATATGCATGAACGAGACATGTAAAAAAAAAAAAAAAGATCGCCATTTTCAAAAAAGTATCATTAAAAGTAGCAATTATATCATTTTCTATTTGATCAAACTCTAAATCTCTAATTCTTATATCCATGCTTTATGTGCACATTAAGTTGATTTTAAATATTTCAATAATTTTTTTAAATCACGTACATTTTAATAACGTTTTTTTTTTAAAAAATATGTGAATGGTAGTACATGTATTCTATAGCCGACAAATGCAGTTTTATTTATTTAAAAGAAGGGGGGTTCACAGTGTACATGTGCATATAAACATAATTCCATGTTTGGAAAAATTCAAAAAGACATAAAGCCAATTTAGAGTGGTCGTTTTTCTTTTTAAAATTACTCTTGGTTGCACCACTACGCCCAAGAACGTCGTAGTTGTAAGTCAAGAGCTAGCTACGCGAAATTTGTACAATCTTACCGTTCTCGCAGCTTCGATTTCTTCAACCGTGTTTACGTGTAAATTTTACATTTTTCGCGCACTTCGTATCACATTTACTGATTTTATATGTTTTCTTTCTTTTTTTTCTCCCCTCTTTCCGTTGCTGTGATTTTTCCCGAGATTTTTTTTATGATTTTTTTAAAATTTGTATCGCGATGTGCATTGTGAGATTTTTTCAGTTTGGAAAAACATTTAAATTTTTCGATGTGATTGTTCTGATGGGCTTTTTTTTTCTTGTATCAACGAAAAGCGTTTAATGTTTGCCGAATTTTTTTTTTAAATGAGTATCTAATGCTTTTATTCTTTTTTACCTGTGCGAATTTTTATAGAAATTCATTTGTTTAAAAAGTATATAAATATTTTTGCTAATTCAACATTACAACATTTTATGTTGCAATATATTTTGCTTTGATTTTTTATGGGTTTTTTTTTTTTCAAGAAAATGTTGATTGTTTTTGTTTATTGCTTATTTGTTTTAATCTTTTTTTTTTTGGATAAAAAAATAAATTTAATTTTCGTAAAAAAATAGTGCAGTTCTTCCCCCTCCCATACGTACAAAAAGATATGTATAATACATTTTAAATACTTCTACATGGTATTTAAACTTTGCGAATATTCAAGTTCACTCAACTTTAGTTAGTTTGATAGTGCCTATTTCAACGTTCTTTAAATGCTTGTTTAGCATTATGTCTCCTAATTGTTCAGTTGAATCATGTAAATTTTTTTTACGTATATTATGTGTAGTTATGTCCGCTGTCCCCCCCCCCTGATTTAAATGTAAGCTTTGAAAATAACCTAAACAGTAAAACCTATAGTTTATGCAAATGAATTGTATTAATTTGCAATTTTCTTTTAAGTTAAAAATAATTAGACTATATTTGTCGCTATATTAAACCTCAAATATTAACCCTAAATTTAACCAACGTGTTGCATACCTGATAAAATTTTTACAAAACTTGCCCTTTTTCAAAAAACCGATAAAAATCTTGAAATTTCCCTATATAATCACAAAAATAATTTTTATTTTTAATTCACATTATTCTGAAACAAAATCCAAAAAGTGTGATGTTTATTAAATTTTTGTAGTTTTTTTTTAAAAAAGAAGTTTACTTTTAAAAAAAAATACATCCTTTGACAACTAATGTTCCTTTATTTTCTTGTTAGCAATAATTTACTGATAATTATACACACACAATTTCTACTCATTTTTATCACAATGGGGCATTTTTCAACTTCTTGGAGCCTCTGCGTAAGCTCCTTTCAGTATGTTTCAAATTCATTCAAAACTCCATCGAAGCTTTTGAAACACTCGAAATGTAATTTAGAGGGACCATTTGATATAAACTAATTTGTTTGACTGTTGTAAAAGCTCTTAAGAATTCACGCACAAAAAGGGCCAATAAGGTAAAACACAGATATCCGGTAGACTTTCCAAACCTCCATTTACCCAGCCAGAAATACTTTCAAACATAATTTCCCCGTTCTTGTAATTTTTTTATCTCCATTTGATTGGATTACTCTTGAAGCACCACCCAGACGGAACCCAGGGTCACAGCTCATGGATTCAAGAGCGCGTTGTGTTTTATAGTCTGTAAGGACCTTTGTATGTTTGTGTCATCTCGTCTTTTGGATAGCAGAACCGGTAGCCTTAATTGGAATACCCCACATAGTTTAGAACCACTCGCATTTGAATTGGAGTCGGAATCGATAATTTTGTAGAACTCATCGTCCTTCCCTTCCACCCCCCAACTTATTCGAAAACCGGGGAAAGGGGTAGAGAGATAGAGGAGAGAAATCATTTTGAAGCACTTCCCGAAGGGGATATCCAGGAGGGGCAAGTGCCCCCTTTTCTCCCCACAAATCACGTATCTGCTTTTGGCCTGAGGGACAGACTTCTCAATTCATTAGCGTATAGCGGCACAGAATGTTATCCATTTAATAGCATGGATGGAGGGGGTGGTTGGAGAGACGAAATTCCGCGGATCCGCTGAATCACTTGGCGGAAAATTCATTAGCGGAAAATTTTTCCGCCTCCTTGACCGCCAATTAAGTATCCGTCGAATAAGTTAGGAAGGGAAGGGGGATCATGTAAGGGGGTGAACCAGTAAAATGGGGGGGGATGAACGTAGATGCTGATGCAGCAGCAAGACTTTACTGGTGGGAGGGTGGCAAAATATGTACTAATGTGTCGACTGGGAGATATGAGAGAGAAAGAAGTTCACTAAGGGATGTAAATGAACTTTTGAGGGTTTTTTGGGAAAGAATAGCTATAGGTTTGGCTTGAAAGTTCGGTTCTGTAATTCCTTTTGGTTGGTTGTTATTGTAATATTAGATATTCTGCTGTAAATAGAACTATCTATTGTTTTAATTGTTTTTCATTCAATTGTAAATGGTTATGAAAGTCTGATATCTATAGTTTTGAGTTTCATGTAGTTATATATATATTCAACTAAAGTTCTGGAGAAATCTTTAAGAATTCAATAAGTTTCGATGATATTTGGAAATAACTGATAGTTTTTTTTTTTTTATCGCTCATTCTAAGCAAATAAAGAAAACCCGGTAAAGTTTCTGATAATATCATTATATTTTCAATATTTCTCTGAGCTCTCTTTGAATTTTCCACTGTCATGTAACAAAAATTTGGCATTTTATTCTGCGTAAGTAGTTTAAGTATCCGTTCTTCGCACGGGTAAACAATAAAAAAAATTTTTTAACTCGTCTGTAACAGCAAGTATAATATTTTTTAATGAGAGTTAAACTGGTACAAGATAGTGTTTCCAAAAATTTAAAATAATTTTTAGTAAGAGTGCTCACATTATAAATAATTTTAAACGAACCGCAATTTGGCCTCTCCCACAGTAACGAATAATTTAACTGAAACATACATTTGAATGTAAAAAAAAATTAACATGCTTAAAAAGATGAATAAAAATGATTACAGAAAATTAACAGCAGTAGTAAATTTCTGCTCAATACAGACTCTGGAACGCCCTGAAATAGATAAAATTAACTTAATATCGTAAAGCATCTTACAAAATACTACTTAAATAGCATATATATTAGGCAGCCCCTCCGACGTATAATGTTGTGTGTTTGTATAGTGACTAGATTTACTTTTAAAGTTTATTTCATGACACTTTTTCTATTGATATCTGATATGTGTGATTTGATTCTCTCGTATAACTGAAATTTACTTCTCATCTATCTGTGAACTTGTATCAGATGTAAACTTTGAGAAGTCATTTATTTTTTAAAACATTTTAGTCAAATTTTAATGTTTGAAAGTTTATTCGAAGAGAAATAAATTCTTTCTTAAAAAATATTTAAAAATAAGACTGAAATTTATTTTTATTACGAAAGAGAATTTTTGTAAATTAATTGTGTAGTATAAAAATAGACATATCTTTTATCTCTCCCTCTGTATATATATGAATAAAATAAGTGATACAAAATAATATCCTACTAAGATTGCAGAATAACAGAATTTCCAAGAATCAGAAAAATTGAGCAATTAAAATTGTAAAGATAGAAAGAGTCATTGGACTAAAATGGATAAATATTATGATTTCTAAAGCTGTCACTAATTTAGGACAATGAAGTAGGGTTAAGTATTGATTTAGGGATCTAACCTTTCTCTTCAGCAGAAATTTTCGACATAATAGAAAAACACAAAACTTTATTGAAAATTGGATTCAAGCAAATTTGCGAAGTAATGATATACTTATAAAAATTATAGGACACTTTATCATTATACTATTCATCGTTTGATAAATATTGTAAAAAAATAACCGTTTCTCCTATTTTCTTTCCAGGCGGGTAAAGTGCCGATGGTTCCTCCCCCTCATCCGGGCTCTCCACTGCCGTTCATGGTGTACAACGGAGAACCCTTTGCACAACCGCCCCCCGCGCACATGGGCATTCCACCCGTAGCCATAGATCCAAAGACAGGTAATTTGAATTCTACAATGGTTGTTTTATTTTTTTATTACATGATTCTGCTTTATGTAGAATCTATTACATGGAAACTCATTTTCTGAATCAATACAAGTGTGAATCTAGTCCAGCACGTGCTTACATCTTACATATTTTGTAAAGATAAAGCCTTTTCATCTGTTCTCTAATAGGCTTTAGTTCATAATTTTTTTTAAAAAAATTGTGTGTTTCGGATAACAATCTAATATTTTAATGCTTTTTTTATTTAATAAATTAATTTATGTCCTAATTTTGATTTAATATGAGAGAGCACCATCTGGCAGTGAATTTTGGGAAACAAACGGAAATGTAAGCTTTCGTTTTAGGTAGTGATTCATTGCCAGATAATAATTGCGTCTGTTTTTTCTCTCTGTATCCCGTCACAATGGTACTTGTTATCTTCTATTATCCAGTGAATTTTTTACTTTCAAATATAGGAAAGTATTTAGTTGAGTTATTTTTGAGACTGGAGTAAAAATGTGTTTTCATCTCTTCAGGCCGTTACTGATTTTTGAAGATTCAAACCCGAGTTGATTTTCTATAAAAGCATTTTCGTTATTAATTAGTTTATTCTTTGTCATTAGAAGTTAAAATAAAAATTATTTCGAAATTTCAGCTAAGCATGAAATATTATGAAAATGGGCCATGTCAAAAAATAGGTGGTGGAATAAGACATTAGAAATATTATAAAGTTTTTTTTAAAAAAAAATATGGGAATTTCTTATTTATTGTTTTCATCATAGCGTAATTACTATATCAGCGTCTTATTTAAATTTTTAATTTTAATCTCATATGTATGTGTTTTATATATATATATATATATTCATTAACCAACTAGTTTATATTTTAAAAATTATTAACTCATAGTTATAAGGGTAGAACTGCATTACAATTGAAAAATTTTAAATGATATATATATATATATATATATATATATATATATATATATATATATATATATATATATATATATATATATATATATATATATATATATATATATATATATAAAGGGTGTTTTTTTAGAGGTATAGAACTTTAAATTGCAATAAAACAACGATGTATTATTCGATTGACATGAATTTTTTTTTATTCGAAAGATAATCTTGTGGCATTACATTTTAAATATGATTTCTGGCATATGACTGCCACGGCTGGCTCGGATGTAGTCCAATGTGGACGTCCAATTTTCGATGACTTTTTCCAACATTTGTGGCCGTATATCGGCAATAACACGGCGAATGTTGTCTTCCAAATGGTCAAGCGTTTGTGGCTTATCCGCGTAGACCAATGACTTTACATAGCCCCACAGAAAATAGTCTAGCGGTGTTAAATCACAAGATCTTGGAGGCCAATTCACAGGTCCAAAACGTGAATTTAGGCGGTCACCAAACGTGTCTTTCAATAAATCGATTGTGGCACGAGCTGTGTGACATGTTGCGCCGTCTTGTTAGAACCACAGCTCCTGGACATCATGCTTGTTCAATTCAGGAATGAAAAAGTTAGTAATCATGGCTCTATACCGATCACCATTGACTGTAACGTTGTGGCCTTCATCGTTTTTGAAGAAGTACGGACCAATGATTCCACCAGCCCATAAAGCGCACCAAACAGTCAGTTTTTCTGGATGTAACAGTGTTTCGACATACACTTGTGAATTAGCTTCACTCCAAATGCGGCAGTTTTGTTTGTTGACGTAGCCATTCAACCAGAAGTGTGCTTTATCGCTAAACAAAATTCGCTTATGAAAATCGGGAACAACGGCAATCTCGTTTTGGGCCCATTCGACGAATCTATGCCTTGCTTGATGATCGTTTTGATGAATTGCCAAACCAAACTGAGAATAAATCACTTTACAGCTGTTAAATCGGTCGCCATCTTGGAAAGTAATGCCAACTTAAACTTCTATACCTGAAAAAAGAACACTCTTTATATATATATATATATATATATATATATATATATATATATATATATATATATATATATATATATAAATGTGTGAACCTGAATAGAAATTAAATAAGAACAAGAATTTCAAAGCAGGTTTTTAAACTTGAACGTTTTTAAATCGATTATTTATGTTTAGTTGAATCTGTATTGTTATTTGGTGTTCCCAGCTGGTGTTTCAAAATCCATCAACATTTTATTTGACAATGTGAAACAAGTCAATATTATTGAATTCATTTCTGTTGATTTTCAGATACATTTAAATATATTATTACGATATTTTCTGGAATTTCTTTTTGATTCTGAGCAAATATAATAAAAAAGAATTCCACTCGATAATTATATTTAACTTTCGGGCTGATATTAATTATACTTCATATAAAAATCACAATAACTATACAAATGTCATAGTAATGTTTATAAAGTCTTATATCTTTCTTTTAATTATTTTGTTGTGTATTATAATCATTACATAACCATTTTTTAAGAAATACCGGGTACATTGCTAAGGATCGTTTTAAAAACTCATTCATTTCGCCCTTGAAAAGTTATCTCCAAAATATATATATACCAAAATATAATAATTCCAAGAGTTTAGATTTCGATTTTTGTCAAATTTAGAGAAATACACATATACACATTTTTTACATAGCATTAAGACTATATTTAACATTCAATGAGAAGACAATGCTCCCCCCCCCCTAATTATTCCCCTACATAAATAAAAAAATTCTCCAGATATTTGGAAATTTTAATTTCGAACTTGGAAAATTTTACAGGTTTATATCCGGAAGTGCTAACTAATTCTTAAGTCACTGTATTCCAACAAGAAGTAATGATAAACTTTATCACGTTCGTTCTAATAATGTGACGTAATCCTTCTAACTAGGCAAAATGAATTAAGCCTTGTTGCTGTGACGCAATTAATTTCGTAACTGGGATCTCTTGGTTACTTAAACAAATTAAGTCGAAAATTTGCCTTGATGACAAACGCATTAAGCAAGGAAGAAAAATGCAACAAAACTTTACCCTCGATGACATTAGCTCTTGGTGATCATCTAATGAAATGCTTCTAACTTTCTATTTAAATAAAAATTCGAATTTAAGGGGAACATTTTTATTGTAGAGCAAATGATTTGAATATTTGGAAGAGATGTTGTGTTTAGTTTTCATTCTAGAAAAGTTTTGCGGGCAGTATGCCATGGCTTGCTTTTTGGATCTTAACTCGTGTCTCTTGTTTCTATTTGCGTATTTATAACATATAAATACGCACACTGGCTATGAAATTATATAGATATTTGTTAGGAAAAATGGAAGCTTCTTCAGCGAGAAAAATTACAATTCTATTAGAAAACTCAAAAGTTTCTCAAATTCAATATGCATACAAATCTCATTAACTAGTTAACAAAATTGTTCTTTTTTACGAACCAACCTCACCATTACCCCTATTTTTCTTCCAATTTTTGAGTCCTTTATATATATATAAGTATGTAAAACATTTTCTTCAAGTTTTCAAGTTTTGATCTTTAATAATAGAACTAGGCGCATTTATATAACAATTGGCCTTTGGATAAAGTTTAGATAATGCATATGAATACGCTAATAGAGACTACAATATAAAAACTGGCCTAACCATAGTTGTAGTTATTGAAATAATTAGCTGAAAATAGTGCACTGTAATTTAATGCAATGCTGCAAAGTAACGCGTTTGTGTATTAGAATCCAACTGAGGTGTATACAGACTATTTTTAAGGGAGGGCTTACACATTTTTTTAAGAAACGTAGATAAAAACAACGAGATGTAATCTTAATGTTAAAAATTAAAAAAGTGTTGGCCTTGGAAGAGGTTTTGAAACACCAATCCCCATCTTTCTGTACGCCACTGGAATTCAGTGACTATTTGATTTCTCAGTTAGCGGAAATTTTTTTTTTATTCCTTCGTTAGTGGGTATTTTTTTTTCTCTCACACCGTGCGCCCATTTTACGTTAAATTTTTAAAGTTTAAGGTCTGATTTTTAAAAAAAGGAGTCCCTACACAGAACTCTTTTTTTATAAAAAAATAAATCTGCTAATTCATTTCTTTATAAATGTTGATCCTAACATAAAACGCGTCTTAAGATTCCAACGAGATCTAAATGTTTATTTAGCTAGATACAAAAAACTTGAAAAACCAAAAAAGAAAAATAAGTAAATAAAGATTAATAGTGATGATAAGAAAAAAAAACCAATGCTGCAATATTTTTTTTTCCTTCCGTCCTCAGTGGTTCGACAGCTCAGGATAGGCCTTGGCCTTCTCAAGAAGCCTTTTTCAGGCCAGCCTTCTTCCTGATGGTGTTCTCCAATTCTTAGTTCTCAAAACTAGGAAATCTTTTTCTAGACCATCAATCCATCTAATATTTGGCCTGACCTTTGTTTGTGTGCCAATCGGTTGGGCAGTGTAGCGGTCTTCGTCCATTTTGGCAAGGTGGCTTGCCATGTAATTCTTTGTATTTGGGTGAAGTTAACGATGTCAGACTCTCAATAATTTTTAGAAAACAATTCATCTTCTCAAGGTATCGTTACGATACACAACTTTTCATTAGATTCAAAGCATAGCGCATGTTGCAGCTTTTTCAAGTGAGGGTAATGATTTCTGTTCATCTCACCGTAAACAAATACTCTTATTATTAACAAGGAATAATTAATTAAAAGATTTTCTGTATTTTTCATCTTAAGTGTATCCATTCTTAAATATATAAATGTAAATACACTTTAAAAAACTTATCCCATTCAGTTTCTATAACTTTTTACGTGTTTTTTAGATATATATATATATATATATATATATATATATATATATATATATATACATAATCATAAATCAAGTACTAAAATTGATATACATGAATTTGACTTGAAGCTAAACCATAAGTAGAAGTATTTATAAAAAAAATAGGGTAGGTTACTGTTAAATGGCCACAGTAATATATCAACAAACACCTAGTCTTATTATTTAAGTTATAGGGTTAAACATATTTTTAAGGCCACTACCACCTTTCCCCTATATTTGCCTGAACCACTGGGTACAAAGGTAGATAAATAATAAATAAATAAGTTTCTAAAATACTAAGCCTAAAGGCTATAATAGGTTCATTAATCCACATACTATGCGAAAGAAAAGAAACTTAAAATCCAAAAGTAAAATAAAATAAATAAAGAAAGGAAGGGAAAAAAATTGACCAGCAACAAAATAAGTACAATGGAATACGTTTAACGCGAAAACGCTTGAGTCGATATAATACAACGGTTACGACAAAATCCTATGTATTTTCATGCATTTTCTTCACTACGAAACGGAATCGCTTGACACGAAAATATTTCCCTTCTGGAAATGAACAAAAATGCGGAAAACACCAGGCCCGCGTGCTCATCATCGAAGAATTCGTAACAATACATGATGATAATGTGTATACAGCCCCAATTATGGCAGACAAAGACAATTTGGAGTTAGTTCAAATATCAAAAAATATCATTGATACAGATTCCGACGACGAAATGATACGAGTAAAGCAACTCCTGATCCCATGTTCTCCGAAATGAGGAACATCATGAAAAGTATGTGCAATCATTTAGTCGCACATTCCGATGATGAAATGAATAACAAAATAAACGACATCGACGTTTTGTTGAGAATTTAATGCTTAAAAAGGAAATGCAAAGAAAAATATCAGATTATTTTCCAGGAACTGAATACATGTTTTGTTTTTCAATACCTCGAAAATTTTGTATTAAATTACAATGTGAACGTTTTCATTTTATTGATTTTTATTAAATACATTCATATATACATATCTATGGAAATAAAATGTACTCTAATAAACTTAGTTTTGTTGAGCATATGATTTCTTTTCGCAATATTCTTTAACACGAAATTCTTTCAACGCGAAAAAATATTTCATTCCCCTCAATTTTGTGTTAAATGATTTTCACTGTCTTGAACAAGAGTCCGGCAAAACATCGGAACAGGAGCTCACTTAAGAAAAACAATTATAGAAACTGCTAATATTAATTTATTAACATTAAAAATTAATTCGTCGAAAAGGAATTTTATAATCGCTTACGTTCGCAAAAGTTCGTCGTTATCAAATTGTCCTTGTAATATTTTTAAAACTTTTATTTTTTCGCATAAAAAATGCTATAACAAATGCTAATATATGCTAGTTCTAATTCCTGTAAAAAAGAGGTTTATTTATTTGTTTTTGAATTCCTTTTTAATTTTTGCATGGAAATAAGAATTAAGAATCATACAGACCGAAGCTAAATTTATTTCTTTTTGTAATTTAATGATTTATTTAATTGTAGAGTTAATTGATAGTTTTATTATTTTATGTTTTTGCAGTGAGTAATAGCAATCCCATCTGAAGTAATACTTTTCTCATATCATTTTCAGAAGAAAATGCGTATTTCTTTCCAGGCATTCCTAGGCCTCCCGTCTATCATTTGGGACCGCCCGGTCAGTATCCTCCAGTTTTCAGTCCCGACTTCACGCATCAACTCCAGTGGTATGTTTGACTATCTTTACTTCTTTAATTATTTTTTTAAATAATTGAATTTCATTTTAATTTAAATTTCCTCTCATAAGGCTGTTTTCGGTTAATGTTAAAGAATAGGACTCGAATTTGGAACATTTTGTCTGATATAAAAGAAATGAAAAATTAGTATGATATTCTGGCTTCACTATCCTTTAAAGAGCAGTATTTTTTTTATCATACTTCCCATTTTCAACCGAGTTGAAATGTGTTTCGCCTTTTTTCTCCTATACCATAATGTTAAATTGGCTATGTGTTCCCGTATTAAAATGAAAAAGAAAGTATTCATGGAATATTTTGAAATTTTTAAAAACACTATATTGTTAACAGAGATAAGAGCTATAATTCTACAAATTTCCATGGAAATTGAGGCATTTTTCTGTCTGAAAATGTGCTTCGCGTTTAGTTCAAGCTCTCGTACTTTTACCGAAAACAGTCTTAAATTGGCTATATGTTAAAATTTCGGGTTTTTATATAGCTGATGTAG
Organism: Trichonephila clavipes; assembly: GCA_019973935.1. Taxonomy (NCBI): domain Eukaryota; kingdom Metazoa; phylum Arthropoda; class Arachnida; order Araneae; family Nephilidae; genus Trichonephila; species Trichonephila clavipes. Next base: position 156,677 of record BMAU01013554.1, read on the forward strand.
CTGCTTGTGTAACTAGGTCCATTACCAATCATCATGATTTCGAAATACGATCTTCGTATTACACGAATCATTGTTACAGTTTTAATGAATTACTCCATTCAGTTATCTTTAGCTTTCAATAAACTGAAAAAAAACCGTTATCCTTGTAAAAAAAAATATATTTTGCATTATTACTATTTTTATGGATCACGTATGCTTTTATTTATTTATACTGTTACTGATGTTCTATATACAGGACAAAGAGTTTCCTTCAAAAATGAAATTTCCTTTCTTTAAAAGTTCAAGAATAATAAAGTGGGCAAATTTTATTACCTTCAGGAATTTTGTTATGGAATGGAAGGATTACTTATGAAAGCAATATGAAGCTAGTTCGCAATAATATCAACATATACTCCTCTTAAGGTATCCGACTACGTTTGGAACCGTGATTTTGAAAAAGCGTATAAAATGGATAATATTTATGATATTTAGTGTCACTTAAATTAGAAAATGTATATAAAATTGTTTCAAGAATAGTATTGCAATAAAAAATTATTTAAGTACAATATTTTGACAAAAAATGAACATAGAATGACCCATTGTCAAAATGTTCTCCTTTTGTGAAAGAAGCTTCTATTATAATAATATTTTGCCTGTATATAAGCTCAGACCTCTGTACAGAGTCTCAACTAGAATTTTTGAAATATATAACTTAGAAGTGGGTTTATCCATGTTTTACGACAACAGAGGGGAGAAATTTTAAGAAAAAAAACTCCGATAATTATTTCAATTGGTTGTAACTCTGAAAATAATGTGAATATTTCAAAAATCATAGTTGAGCCTCTGTACAGAGGTCTGAGCTATAGACAGGCAAGATATTACAATAATAGAAGTATTTTTCAGAAAAGAACATTTTTAAAAAAGTTATTTTAAGTTAATTTTTTGCCAAAATATTGTATTTAAATAAATTTTTTTGTCAAAATGTCCTTAAAACAATTTTATACATGTATTCTAATCAAGTGATACTAAATATCAGGAAAATTATCATTTATGCGCTTTTTTAAAATCACGGTTCCTATCGTAATCGTAAATCGTATACCTTAAAAAATTAAAAATTTCCTTTTTTTAAAAGTTCAAAAATAATTAAGTGGACAAATTTTATTACCTTCAGGAATTTTGTTATGGAATGGAAGGATTACTTATGAAAGCAATATGATGCCAGTTCGCAATAATATATCATATACTACTCTTAAGCCTAATGGCCATAGCAGGGGAGAATGGCTGCCCAATCTTTAGTGACACCTTCGAGTATTATTGCCACTAAAGACGTGTAGTAGCAATGACGCACTTAAGTCCGTCGAGGCTGAAACACTTCCTGTGACGTGGTGTGGAAGCCCGTACTTCAAAATTAAGAGATTTGTTGCTTAAAGCCCTCGTGTTGCTTCAGAGCGTGATGTTAACTCCTTAATTCCGATTAAAAGTTATGCGATCCGCTCCCCGGTGCTATCATTTTTTGCATAGGCTTGTGTATGCAGTGTATTGGGGGGGGGGAGAATATGCACAGATAAGCATATTTTTCTGTGAAATAAGAAAATCCTTTCTCGCAAACACTGTCAAAGTCATTATACTGCATTCCTATGCCTACGGGATAGTTTTACTGATAGCAGCGCAAAGAAAAGTATCGTATTTGGGAAAGACGTATATATACGTCAGAGGTACTTAATACACTGGTTGAACACAAGACGGGTACATACACTTGCGGCAGTTGAGGGGTAAAAAAACAAGTAATCTCTTTGAAGCCTGTAAAGATAAAAGATTGGTTCAAAGGAAAACACTACCAATTTTTATTTTAAATAGTTGCCCAGGTTGGTATCTGAATCAGAGCTTTCCTTCACGAATTTCCACACCTTTCCATGCAACTTGGGATTTCATGGTTGAGTCGGGCTATATTCCCATGAAAGTCTTTTAAAGGGTTCAGAAATCGAACCAATGAGTTGCCTTTAAGCACTGGGTTATTTTGTCTTCAAACTTAACGGGAAAGGATTTGTCAACCTGATTTTCTTTCCGTATGAATCAGGGTGTTTCATATCATTTGATAATTAAAAGTGTTCGTAAGTTTTTATTTTAACTCGTAGAGATAAATGTTACCTCAAAAACAAATTCAAAAATACATAAGCCTCATATTACTTAAAATTTTTGTAAGATATTGTTACTCATTTTATAGGTTGGACTGCGTTAGAGCTTATTCTGTTTTTAAAAATAATTCTTTTAACGTTACTGAAAATAAAATTAAAAAAAACATATGCATACAATATGTATTTAGCTCTATTTCTTCTTTCTCGTGATTTTAAATTGCTGTGTTTTGCATGCTGATCAGAACTACTGAAAGAATTGACAAATGCATTGCAAAAAATAAAGGATATTATGTACAAAATTATGGATACCGACCCGACTTTTGAGAAGCAGAAAAAACACTTCCGCTCGTAAAAGCCTTCCAATTGATTTTGTACAATAGACATTTATTTATCTTTAATTTATTAGTAAATGAGTTCATAGAGAGTACTATATTTCAATCTAGAACGATGAAAGAATCGTTATTGTATTCAATTTAAACTTTTATTACCTATCTTTGAGTGAAGTGTTAATTACACAGATTTTTAAATGATAAATTTTAAAGTATCGAGAGAGAATGAATTATTTTTTTTTATTTTTCATTGATTGATTGCTTTTTGAGATTTAAACATTGCGTGCTTTTATAAATAGATGAACAGTTAGACACAGACGTGCAATAGGATTAAATCTAACGTTTTTAATGATAAATCTGTTCTGTTAGAAAAAGAAATAAAGATTTTAATTCTTAAGCTATAACATTACGTGTTTGTTTGAACAAGTGAAAAAAAATTGCCCAAGAAATGTTGATAAATTTTTTATAGTACATTTATCTTGTCAAAAAGCAGAGACCTCAAAGCTTGCAGCGTTTAGTAATAAATGAATTGTTACTGTCAAGAAGCGTCTCGGATATTTTAATAATAATTTTATCTTGTCACACACACAAGGAAAAGTTAAAGATCTGAATTTTTTTAAATAGAAAGAGTGGAGGAGGAGAGATCAAGATCTGGATCCTTTAAATTATAATGCAACACGTGCTCTTTAACGTAATAAACAAATAAATGCTATAAAAAGGTTTAAATAATGGGGATTTTATCGTACAGATAAGTACAAGCCATTCATTTGAAGTAAACTGCAAAAAAAAAAAAAAAAAAAAAAAAAAATCAGCTCAAGTCATAGCAGAAACTGCTAAATATGTATGAAGATAGAATGTCTTTGTAAAGAGTTTTAAAAACTTTAAAGCTTCATTGAATAAATCATATTATTGAAAGCAGTCCGATGACTGACATTTTTGGGTATAGAGTTTAATAGGAATTTTTTTTTATAAAGGTAGAAAAACAAACATTTAAGAAATGTAACATTCAAAGATACAATGAACTTAATTTATACGGAAAATCACACAATCTTTAGGAATAAAAAAAAAGAAAAGTAAAATTGGAAATAGGTTTAACTCAATGCTCATGAATTGACAGCCACACCTCGACTAACGGCTTCTTGAATTGTCCACTGGAGGTCGCTGTCGTTTTGTTTCAATCATAGTTTAACTTAGTGGAGAAATTAAATATGCCACAAATTAATCAATGAAAAAAATAAGGCTTAAGATAAAGAGGTAGAGAGATAAAAAATGAGTACAAAATGCGAACAAAACATTTAAAGAAAATTAATTTGAAACTGTTAAAAGTTTGGTTCTCTCCTTACTTTTAATGGACACAAACTCATAGCCAGCGTTATCGAGTAGCAGGTTCGTGTCCAGAGGTCACTGTAGATCTGCCGTGTAGAGAGGCTGATACACGTTAAATCTGTCGTGGCTCAAAGTCTTATGTTGGCGTGGTGGGGAAGTTTGGAGAGTGGGGTATGAGCACAGATGTTGACCTGGTAATTAAATCACGGTTCAGAATTACGATGTCCGATGCCAATAGCTCTTGAAGTGTAATAAACACTCACACTCCTCACTTGTAATAATATAAAATTATTTATTTTTATAAGGTAAATTAAGTCGTGGACGTATTGTAGGAAGGAAGTAAAAAAATATGAAATCCTTTTTTTTTTAAATATATTTAATGAATCAAGAATTTGTGCTTTTCAAAAATACGAGGGAAAATACAAGATTTAAAGTTTAAATGTGTGATACAATTCTCTTTACTTTACACTTATTTGAAAAAATAAAAGGTTAACATATTAATAAAATAAAATATATTATACCAGAGCTTAAATATATATATATATTTTATTTGGTTCAATAATTTTTCTTTAAATGTGTGTGTTGTAATTTTTTAAAAATGCTACAAACTTTTGTTTATGGTAATAGATATTAAATCATCGAATTATTTTTTATTTCTAATATAGAAAACGAGCGCAAAAACATGATTTTTATTTATTACTATTAATTCAATGCACATAAGAATTTTCTTGATACAAAGTTTATTTAAGTTCCGTAATAAAAAAATTATGTTGAAAAATACAACATTATATTGACATTACATTTATTTAAAGGATAGAATTTTTGCGTACTAAAATAACACAAATTTATTCGCATCATAAAGAAAAATATGCAAATAAAAGCTTGAAATTTCTTCTTAATCGATTTAGATTTATTTACCTAAATGAATACTTTATTTATGAATAGAGTATTTACCGATCGACTCTGGAAAGTGTTGTATGTAAACAGAGTAAGTTTTTTTAAAGCTTATTTTTTTTTCAAAATGAATAAATGTATGTCAGTGTGACAAACGTTGATATCCAAGTCGTTTAAAGATTTGATGTTATTTATTCAGTTGGAACGAAAACTCGTTTATGAAAAGAAAAAAAGGTTCTTCAGAGTTTTGTTTTGCGCAAAAAGGATATTTACAAGCTTTATAAATTCATACCCCTCCAGATAAAGATAATTTACCTACAGATTTATTTTTTTATTGTTTCAATTTGATAAATATTTTTAATTTTATAAATTGTCATTATTGGTTTAAGTACTTTAATTTAAATTACAGAATTTGTTACTTAATTAACGTACTGAAATTTGTTTTTTGAGACGCGTATAGCTATTTATTAACACTGCGCTTAATTTTTTTCATTAAATTTTTGTAAATAGTGAAACGTTTTTCACATAATTCATTACACACCATGACACGAATTTGATTGTAAAGTTCATTAAAACAGAGGATGTCCTTCATTTGTGAGAAATAAGTTGTTCTACTTTCTGTTAAATTGCATCGCAAACAATTAAATTTATGAAGTTCACATACACAAAAACAATTTTAAAAAAAATTGCATGTGCTAATTCTCTCGAAAACCAATCAATTGGATATTACTTGAAATTGTGGAAAAAGAATTGTTCATAATTTAAAGCTATCCACTCTTTTTTTAATTGTTTTATGTATTTTTTTTATTCAGTTGCTTTGAGAAAAATTTTCACGAAAGAATTCAACTCACTTGTAAAAATAATAATATTAAATTTTTTATATATATATAATTAGCGGAAAATATAAATTAAAAATATTTTTTTGATATTTCACATTTTTTTTATTATAAATGGTAACTTATCTCAAAAGATTGTGGTGGTTTAATACCACATTTAAGTTAATTTTTTTTATTCTGTACACCATTTATTACTTTTTAAAATTAAAAATTTAAGATAAGTGTTCTTCAGTCGTGTTCGTTGACTTTATTCTCAATGTCTAGCTCTTTGCTTTTATGCATTGGCGTGATGTGTATATAACTTCTATCTTTTGAGAAGTTGTCAGTTTCACATTAAAGTTTAGAACACAATATTTCAATAAATTTTATGGCATCACTGTATATGTATATTTAAATAAGACAGAGAAAGAAGTATATTGAAAAATTGTTGAATAAGCTTCTCTGATTTTCAGATTAAAACATGCTGATGGAAGATGTAAATTTAAGTTTTCATTATTAATTTTGATTTTGGAAATTTATTATGTCTTTCATAACGATCAAAAACAAGAAAAGTCAAAGAACATTAAAAAATTAATTAATTATAAACTATTTTTTTAAATTCCATTTTTTTCGTTTGTTTCATGTAAAAAAAACTGATGCAAAGTATATTTCAAAATGTTTTTCTCTGTTTATATGACTGAAAAACTTGTTTTATATAAAATCAGAACTTGTAGTTAACTTTCAAAGAAAATCCTTCGAGAAGGTATTACATAATTTACGATTTTTAATTTTGAAGATAACTGTAATGTTGACGCACGTAAGATATTTTTTAAATACTTGTACCAAATTAATATAAATATTCAAAAATTAGATAATTATTTAAAGTTGATTAAAATGGAACCAAATTACTATTATGTCTTCTTTTTCAATTGTAATGCTTGTATTGTCTGTTTTTAATTACAGACACTATAAAATTTTCATGAATATAATATTGAAAACATATTATCAAGCTTTAGTTTTATTACAATTATGAGTCTGCCTAGTTAAAAAAAAAAATTCCATTCCTTTTTAAATTAGGCTTATGTTATTGAAACTACTTTATGACGACTTTTTCATGAAATACTTCTTTTTATAACGAAGACTTGTTATTCTAACGTAATGTATTCGTATGTAACTTTTTTTTCCCCTTTTGATATTGTTGTCAGTTATTTATTATCACTAGTAATAATTCTTGGCGCAAGTATGCGTAATTATACGTTGCCTAACATTTTACCGTCTATCCTCCAATGTTTTATGTCTAACTTCACCTTGTAAGCATAACTATATAAACAGTAGTATTCCTCTGAGAGGATTTCTTCAGTTTTTTTTTTTTTTTTTTTTTTTTTTTGTAGAAGCAAAATTTCTGTCCCACAAAACTAAAATGTATTTTAAAAAATAAAAAAGGAAATGGAATTATATATATATAAAATTGATTGTGTAACTGTTTTTTTTTTCAATTTCATTGACGATTGTTTTTAGCTATTTGCGTTGATGAATTTTGTTACTTTACGAAAAAATACATGAAGTATAAAATCTTTAGACATCCACAGCTTCGCAATCTTGAACATCTATCTCTGTGTGTCTTAGTGCAATCTTTAACGTTTCTGTGTATCCTTGTGTCTGTTTATTATTATTTTGTCTATTTATTTGTGTCAGTTTTCTTTGTCTGTTTATTTAAAAGAAAATACATCCCTTATGAATTTAGAGGGTTGTAGTTCTAGAAGTATACTATTTTTTTCTAAAACTATTTAATACTAAATTATACCTCAAATAAATGACTTCAAAATATAATAGCATTGGTTCATTTCAGATTTCTTACTAAAAAAGGGGGCGCGTTATACGGCGAATATACCTCAAAATTAAAAATTGCAGCTTGAAATTATAGGTGCGCGTTATACGCCGTATTTTACGGTATGTCTCGGGGCCCTGTATTTTGGGGGCCTCGTATCATTGATACGGCTGATAGGCAGTAGCTACGATGCTGTATGCAGGATTATTCACAATTCCCTCCAAGACATTGTAGTAAAAAAAAAACTAAAGCGAATACAGGAAAATAGAACGTTCGAACGAATTCAGAAACATGTCAAGCTTTATTCAAATATTTTACAGGTGTTCTACGAGGGAAACCTTGGGTTACTCGGCATACATCAACGCGATAGTCCAGTTCCTACTACTCAACATTGTACTGTCAACGTTATTGATAGCACGTGTTCTTTTATGCAGTACTGCTGCAAAGGGGCAACAAGTAGAGTTATAAAGGGAGTACGAAAACTTCGTTTTATGTTAAAGAGCAAGTTTTCGGATAACACTTGCTGTCAATAACTTTGGTAGTACCATATTGGGTATAGGTGTGGTGGGAACTGGACTATAGCATACAGGTATACCGTGTTGCCAAGGTTTTACATACAGAACACCTATAATATGTAAGTAATTAAATTGTTTCTGTATTCTTATAAATGTTCCTTTATTTGCTGTGTAAACGTCTTTTTTTCCCCTGTTGCGCTTTGAAACCTTGGAGAGAATTATGAATAACCATGTAGATTAAACGTATTGATTTATTGGTCATTTTAAAAACAAGCCTTTGTGAACGGTGATGTAAAAGCTCTCACTTTTCGCCTGGGTCAGAAGATATTTCCAGAGTGTCACTTGTGTTATTCTGAGCTTGCCTCTCCTGCCCACATCTTGATTTGCTTGAATTTTAAAAAAGACGAGGTCGTTCTGGACCCTCTTCTGTTTTTAAAGTTTCTAGATTTTTTTTTGGATTTATGGAGATTGTCTAGCATTGCTAGCCTATCTGGGATTAGAAACAACAAAAACAAGTCTGGGTTTAAAAATTCAAGATTTTTTTTTCGCACAATCTTTTTTTTGAAGGAGATTTTAACTCACATTTTGCAATGCGACACATTATGCATATTATATACTGGGAAGCAATATATTCAGAGAACTTGAAGGCACAGCAGGGGCTACACGAGAAAGTAAAGCATAGGGTGGTTATAAACAACTGTTCTTGACTGTTTTACTAAATCACCTAATTTTACCTTTAATAACCAATTGGTCAGATCTGGTGTTGCGGTATATTACGTCAGCTCTCTCTAATATTTGACGGCGTGAAACTTTTTGGAAATTAAGATCGCAGTTAATTTACTACTCCAGTTAAAAGTAATTAGACAGATTTAGAGAGAAACGCAATGTCTTTGAGGGCTTAGGACCAAAATGAATTAAATAGAAACCATAAATCTCTCTCAGTTTTAAAATATCCATCTTATATGATTATTCAGCAGGAAGTAAATGGGGCCTTACTCAAGGTAACGAATTCATAACCGGCGTTACCTCTGGCGAATTATGAGAACGAGAGCCATGCGAAGAGGTTGATGTATGTTAAATCTATTCAGACTTAAAATCCTCATGTTGACATGGTATAGAAGTTTGGAGAGTGGTATATCAGTTCAGGTATCGTTCTATCGTTACTTGATTGTGGTTGCTAAGTTAACGTATAAGCAAACGTAGGGGAAATTATTAGAATCAAATACCATTTCTCCATTTCAATATTTGAATTATATTCCTGTAATAAGTAATGATTATGAAGGTAGGTTAGAGCCTGGGACCTTTGGTTTCGTAACCGAGTAACTTAACCACTATACCAAGATGATCACCGTAGTACGAAGATTGTTCCTGGTTTATATAGATACCATCGCACCACACACTCCGCTGCCAGTGAGTCGGTGAATAGGCGAACGAACGATACTATAGTTATGGCAAAAGTGTGAGTAGCTATTGTTGTGTCATTTGTGTTTGACGGCATGAGTGTTGCGTCATATGGATTTGACGGCTTTGCTGTGCTGCGTCATGTGACCTGACAGCTTTTTTGGTTACTCTTGCGTCGGAGGGTTTGTGTTGTTACGAAGTTCAGAAGAATAAATTAAATCAGGTCACCAATGAAGGTTAGAACCTGGGACCTTTGGTTCCTTAACCGAATAACTTAACCACTATACCAAGATGATCCCCGTAGTACGGAGGTTGTTACTGGCTTATATAGATACCACCGACACAGTTGTTTAACTAGAAAACGAAGTAACATAAAGCATGGTATTATATATGCTGGTATATATGCTATTATTATATATTATATTTACGCTATTATATATGCGTATAAATCTGTTCTTGGTTTTTGATAAATTCAGTTGCTCTCTAAGACTAAATTACTTAATTGAAAGAGAGATTATAAATGTATTCCATTATGAGTCATACATATCTTTGCTATAAATGTTGTCTTCTTTAACAGTATAACGTATTATTCTTTTCCCTTTTTTGATATTGTCAGTTATTTATTATTACTAGTTTAATCCTTGGCGTGCATGTGCATAACCATTCATCATCCACTATTTTTATCGTACAGCATCTAAGCATCCGCTGCCTGCTTTACGACTAACTTCACCTTGTAAGCCTAACTATAAAAAATGTTATTCCTCTAGATTCCTAACCTTCTGAAGAAGCAAAAACAACCGTTGAATCTGAATAGATTATCACTCTACAGGTGGGCTGCAAGTGAAAGACAGGTCTTACAGTTCGGACGAAGCTCATTTTTCATGTTCCATGAGCATTTTATTGGTTTCTTCGAAGGTGCAGTCATTTTGACTTCGCACTCTTCCATTGTCTCGAGTGTTTTACTCTTGGCCAGCTTTGTGCTGTGCTAAAAGCGTTTTGCTCTGCGTCTTCTCACATGTCTTACTTCTGTAGAGAAGTGATTTGTTAGCGAGACGCGCCTTCGTATTGTTATTCCTAAGCTGTCCTAAGCTGTAATTAGCGTTTGAAGAATTGATTAGGCTATTTGGGAAATGCTTTCGGAGTAAATGCGATTCTTCTTTTCGTTGTGGTTTTTCTTCGAATTCTTGTTGTGGAACGGAGCGAGAGTTTGATTGTGTCGCTCGGCTTCTTGTTATGCAACTGTCTTGCTGTTTATTCAACAGTTTTGGATTAGGTTTTGAAAAGAAATACTTTTTAGACGGATTAGAATTCTTTATAGTCAAGTGTTTATTTGTAAAGAAGTTTTTATGTTTTTTCCCTTTGTGATGTATATTTTTTTTATTTATGTGCGTACTTATTTATATTTTGAACTTTATTTATTATTTATTGACCAGTGGATTCCTTGCATCAATTAATGTAGGAATATTCAAAATTTTACAGTGTTAATCACACACAGTTTATTTGATCACACTCAATTCTATTGTTGCTAAAAATAATTTCCTGTAAAGATATTTCAACGTTGCGCCTGTGCCAGTGTTTTGCTGTATTTGTGACGTTAATGCAGCGATAATAGAAAGTAATACTGAATTCGCAGCGATTTCCTTTAAAAGTTATAAGTCACTTATTTTCGGTAGAAGATACTTGATGGAAAATCATAATCTTAATCGTTGTAGTCTTCGTAGATAATCTCGATTTGGTTGCTAGAGGAGTAAATGCTTATTTGCATTGTAAAGCAACACAAAGGCTATCGGGGTCATGTCAAGTAATTTTGAACCAAGGTCAAGTGACGAAGACGACACCTGAGCTGGCCCCTCACCCTCCTAACTGTCACATCACGTCAATGGAGGAACTTTGAGACTCGACAGATTTTGCCCACATGAACCTTTCTACACGGTGGGTCTTCAGTGGCGCTAAGGCTCGAGCTCATGACTCTCCGGTCATGAATCCATGACCACCTAGCTACATTGGCTACTAGTTGCTACAGAATTCAAAATGTGATGCCTTCAAGCATTATTACACGAAATAACGTGAAATTGCTGGCGTGACGAGTTTCAAATGGCGAACTTTCATCTATAGTATATTAAAATTTACTTTTTACAATGTTGATGTGCATTAATTGAAACCGGATAGCTCGTGAATAAAGAAAAGACTTTACAGAAAATATTCAGAAATTAATAAAGCTGAGATTTTTTATTTAAAATTGATGCTCTTCTTCTGCTTTTGGAATTCAAATTCACGTTTTTGTGCCGCATTACATTCAAACTCTGTCCATTTCATATCGTTACGTATTTGTGATGCATACATACACATAAAGTTAATCTTTTTATTACACCGATTCTTTTGCTATTGATTTAACTAATATTAAATTTAAAGCTTTCTTAATGATCTTTTGATTATTGAATTTTTTCTGATATCTTCACCAAACGATTTTTTTTAATTCAATAATTCCCCCTGAACGTTTCCCCTCCCTTTCGCATTCTGCGAACTTTTGTTCTTTCTGGTTTTCTACCGATTCTGTCCCCCCACACGCTCCGCGTCGCGAGTTCTTTGTTTTCAGTTCCATTGGCTTCTTCGCTTCTATAATTTTGATTTCTGCTTCAGTCCACGGTGGGCCCCGTGCCCCTTCTCTCCACCCCCTTTTCCCGCGGCTTGCATGTCTAGCCGTCATTTTGTCGACGAAAAGAAGGGGGTGAAGAGTAGAAATAAAAGAAAAGTTCTATTCAAGAAGAAATTGTGTTGTTTAGCTGTGCGATTGTTCGAATTTGCTCCCACGAATTAGGTCCAACTCCTTTTTCGATTTCTGGGAAATTCGGCGGACCGATCTCTATCTTCAAGGTCAAAGTAGAGGGGGAAAAAATAGAGTTCTGAACATCAATCTGCTTTCGACAGTATTTTCGGTTGCATTTAAAAATGCACACAACCAAGTTTTCTTAATATTTTTTATTTATTTATTTAAAAGTTCCCTTCTCTTTTGTTCTGTTTTGATTTCCAGAAACAATTAGTTGATTGTACTGGTTTTTTCCCCTAAGTTGCTCCAGAACTCCACGTTAAATGTATATTTTTTAAAATTTCTCATTTTGTGTGTTTTGTTTTCAATGACAAGTTTGATAATGGAATTTTAATGTATTTTTCCATTTGAGAGAGATTACCTTCTTACCTACAGAACTAGTTCTAGAAAACTGGATTTTTTTTAAATTTAAAGAGATATTTCGTTGGTGTTTCCATTTTAAATTATGTGTTATTTTTCAAATATTAATATTTTATGCGATTTTATTATGTTTACTCTTTCAAAACTAGATTGGGAAAAAAATACGTAAAAAAAAAAAAAAAAAAAACGTTATGCGATATGAAAGTATTTAGATGATTTTTTTAAAATAAAAAATTTTAATTATAAAAAGTACAAATCAGCTTTTGATTTCTGATCGTACTCAAAATCTTAAAAAACAATCCATAAACTAGGTATTTTTCATCAAAAGCATAAAATTGGTAGACATTTTGCTTTACAAATTCCACTGAAGAAAAATCTAAGGTCTCTTTTTCAGGCTCTTCAAACTTTTAACTGTAAAAACCCGTTCTAGAAGTCATCAATTTTCAAATTGATACATTACAATTTCAATTCCCCTGTCCCGTTTTTTCAAACAAACAAAGTTACCATAAATTTCGGCGTATAACGCGCACCTCCTATTTTACGAAGCAACCTGAAATGTGTGCGGGTAATGCTTTTATGTTTTGAAGGCGTTTAATCGAGGTATTATTCCAAGCTTTAGAAAAAAAACAATATACTTCTAAAACTAAACCCTTTAAATTCATAAGAGGAATGTGTCATTTCTTTTAAATAAACATTATTCCAATATATGTCGAGGTCTAATTTTTCTTTTCCTATTCTCATCTTTTTTTTTTTTATTTTATTTTTAAAGCTCTCACATTTTTGTAGCCGGAGTATAAGGCGCATCCGTAAATTTGATCTTATTTTTTATGTTAATGGTGCGTGTTATACGCCGGATTTTACGGTAATCTTATTCATTTGCAGACCTGAGAATAACAGAAATCTCTTATTAAATAACGACACTTACGAAACGTGAATGAAATTTTAAATTCATTAGCTCTTTCATAAGGTTTATTTACATCTGGCAGTAGTACTGCAATAGTTCTCTTTCAAAACGGATTGCTTTACAAGCCTATTCTTACAATATAAAACCTTTCCGCGCGTCCATTCTCTTCAAAACGTTTACTACTTCTTGAATGACTGATCAGATGTTCTTTGATTATGTAGTTGACATGTTTGATTGTCTCCTGCGACATTCAATATTAATCGCATCACGCAAGTGGCATCAAATCATATTCAGGTACCAAATGAATTGACGAGTACAATGAAAAGATTCTAATGTTTCTTATCGTACAGTGTCCAGAGGGAACGTCAGTGATTAAAAAATTAAGAGCCGGAAACAATAGCCATTTAAGTCATGGGGATGTTATCTTGATTATTTATTGAGACTCGCCTTCAGAACTTCCTTATGGAATAAATGAGATAAAAATAAGCAAGATGGAGATGTATAATGACCCTTTTCATAGTTTCACTGGTACTATCGTGTCCCGTTCTCATAATGTGAGACATTTACCTTTTCTGAATTTTTGTTTTTAAGTATAAATATGTTTGAAAAACGTCTTGTAACTGCTCTTGACATAATATGTGTAACTGACTGTCCCATGTAGCTGAAAAGCCCTCTAACGGCAACTTATGTTTAGTACAGGTGAAGTGAGGAAGGAATGTGGTCGCTATAAAAAATCGTCCCCGTTCTTTAACCTTCATAGTAATAAAAACTAAACCAAACTCAGTGGTGCAACTTCCCATGCTGTGCCCATTTCAGAAAACGTGACTTTAGGCACAGAGGAGCAGATGTTCCAGTCAGGTGGTCAATATGACGCGAACCCAAACTTCTCCAAACATTCACACTACACCAACGTGAGGACTTTGAGTCTATAATATATGGATTGCATTTTAATTTTTAAAATGAGTGAGTTACTATTTATTAATGTCGCATTATAAAACTACACGAAGGTTATTGGTGACGGCTCTCGTAATTTTGAACCATGGTCAAGTGACGAGGATGACACCTGATGTGGTTTTCCATCTTCTAACGGCCGTGATAACCGAGTGGTCAAGATCGGATCGTGGCTGGCTTTGTCACGAGTTCGAGCCCAGTACCACTAAAGACCCACCGTGTATGGGAGCGATGTACGTTAAATCTGTCGAGAGCTCAAACGTCCTCCCGTTGGTGAAGTGTGGTAGTTAGGAGAGAGGGTGCCAACTCAGGTGTCGTCCACGTCACTTGACCATGGTTCAAAATTACGTGATCCATCACCAAAAGCCCTCGTGTAGCTGAAGAGTGCGACGTTAATATTCACTCACTCTATCTCCTAACTTCCACAACATGCCAACAGGAGACTTTGGGACTCGACAGATATAACGTGCATCAGCCCCCGCGACACAGCGGTCACGAGATCGTGACCCTAACCACTATGCTAAAATGAAAAAAAAATTGCGTTAATTTCTGAATTATTGAAATAATTGTACGGTAGAAACTGATATATGTATAAGAGTTGCTCAAATAAAAAGTCGACATGTGTGATTACATCAGAATGACTCCAGCTATTGCAGCTCCACAAGAACAGAGATGTAGGCCTGTGTGCGGCTGCAGGCCTACACCCCATACGTCATTCACTAGTGATGCCTCTATTTGCCGTGGAAGGATTGAATCGAAAGTAAAGTCGTGCTATACATGGGTGCGTCCTGACCAGAACAACACAAGGTAGTACGGTCTCTTATAATGTGAATAATGTGATCATCTATCGGTGAATGGTAGTAGTCTATTGTAAACACAGTTAATGTCAAACATCTGTGAATGATTCGTGTAAACGTTTTCGTGAAATACGGCAAACCCTTCGGATTTCCATGACAATGCCTACTCACACGTCCCGTTTGAAACCCAGGTGACCTAAAAAAAATTCCATCGAACATTTTCGGAATATCCGCCGTACAGCCCGGATTTGTCACTCTGTGACTTCCAAACTTTTCGGCTTTTTCAGAGAGCATCACGTTTCCATTCGGAGGATGATTGATTGATTTAATATTAACGTCGCACTGTTCAGCTACACGAGGGCTTTTGGCGACGGACCACGTAATTTTGAACCATGGTCAAGTGACGTGGACGACACCTGAGCTGGCACCCCCCTCTCCTAACTACCACACCACACCAACGGGAGGACGTTTCAGCTCTCGACAGATTTAACGTGCATCGCTGCCCTACACGGCGGGTCTTTAGTGGTACTGGGATCGAACTCGTGACCAGGCAAGCCACGATCCGATACCTATACCACTCGGCTACCGCGGCCACTTCGGAGGATGAAGTAAAGGAAGGTGTGCAGGACTTCCTCAAGAATCAGTCACCATCTTTCTACAGTGAAGGCATAGACCTGTTGCCAATAAAATAGGACCTATGCAAAAACAGCCATGGAAATTTGTTTCGATTTCAAATAAATGTATTCTTTTATTCAACATGTTCACTTTTCATTTGGTCAACCCTTAAATTATAACTATGGATGACGATTCTTTCAGAAAAAGATCGATTTTTAAATCGATTCAAATCATAACCTGATGAATCGATTCACAAAAAAAATCTACGTCTAAAAGATCGATTTCTAAAAAATCGATTTTTTTCCTAGTCTGCATTCACAATGCAAATATAAATCCATTTTATGAAAAACAAGAAAGAAACCATAATAAACGATCTCTTACCATTAAAATCAGGGTATTTTTTAGTTCAGGGTTTTCGTGACAGTTACAATTATTTTTATTACCAAATCAAAATACAGTAAGACTCCGCTTAGCGTGGGGTATACGTTCCATCGAAGTAGAGCGTAATATGAAACAGCGTTAAACGATGTTACCTCATCATGTAAATAATGGAGTTAAGGGAAGATGGGTGAGAGAGAGAGAGAGAGAGAAATTGGTCAGTTATTTTGCCATTAAATTTATTAACTATGTTTTTTATAACAATAAAACAAAAATATATTTCTTACAAATATAAAAACAGAATAAAAATGAATATACATATAAAAATAAATAGAATTCTAAGTCAGTATGTTTACATTTCAGATCATTCAGTCTCTTCTGTATTTCCAATTTTCTGTCTTTTTATCAAGAAGGTAGATTGACTTAAAGGCATATTGGGTTCAATTTCGTTGTCAATCCATATAGAAAGTCTATTATCCATTTCATATATTGTAATATTTCTAGAACGGGTAATTCTAGTTGCAGAGCTTGTCGTAGTTGCAGTTACCGATAGCAGTATTTTTTCTTTATTCTTAGGAATGATCCTTATTGTGTTGAGTTTGCCAAATTCAATGCAGCACCAATGTGAGATGGACGCTCACCAGTATTTAACCTTCTAATCACTTGCATTTTAATTTCTAGTGAAATGCTTTTTCTCGTAGTTATATTTTCGTGGTTTTTACTATCACCCTTGATAAAAACTAAAAATACTAATATTTGTCACTATAGAAAATCGTTGTATTATCTAAATTTATACTTACAATAACGTCAACAAATGTTTGAAACGTTAAAAGTACATTTGTATAACACCACATGAAAAACGAAACACAAATAAACAAACTGCTTCGGATATCGGGAAGTCTAACGCTGCGCGCAATTTCGGGGTCCCACAATTAAAAAAAAAAAGAAAAAAAAGAGTTAAATCGAAACAGCGTTAAGCGGGATCTTACTGTACCACGTATAAAAAAAGATGTTTATTTTCTAAATGTACTTGTTACATAAAAAAGTTTAGAAAATAGATAATATAGCTTATAGTTCCCAACGCTTAATATCTAAGCTTTTTAAAAACAACAGTCTGTCAAGTCTATTGGGATCCAAGTGGTTCCGCTCATCACTTGCGATGTTGCCGGCAATCGAAAAAAGGCGCTCACAAGGAACAGATACTCATACAGATCATGGCTATTGAGTGAACGTGACGATAAATAGAGTTTTTTTTTTTTGTTCTTGTCCGTAAATCAACCCTTTAACTGCCAACACCGTAATATAATGGGTTTTAAAAGTCAACTAATTGTAAATAATTTTATGATTTTTACCAAAACAGGAAAATTCGAATGTCGATATTCTAGGAGGAAATATCAACTCTCTGAATCGATTCAGTGCTACGTATCGATTTTTTTGGCTTGAGAAATCTATTCTTCGATTAATCGATTTCAGATCGCCATCCCTGATTATAACCATGCGATCGTATTTGAAATCTATATGTTTTTCGAACTGTTAATGTTTCGAGTGTAAGAGTATGCTCGGTGGTGTGCCCAGCCTTCTTTTTTGAGGAGAGTGTGGTTATATTTAAAAAGTATAACATGTAAACGAAAGTGCAGAGGCGTAACCTTTATACTAAAAATTTTTAATTTGGTGGGGGGGGATATATGAATCTTCAGATAGAATCCTTGAGTACGCCTCTGACTATGATTTTTTACAATAAGCGATGGCGCTCGCAATGCTGTTTGAAACATATAAACATATAGCTCACCCATCACATTTTTGTCTTTGGAATAGTTGAATTGACCTTCTCCTCGTGAAACGTGGAAGTTGAACAGAGAAAAATACATCAGCAAGACTTTATTTCCGATGAAAGGTTGCAAGATTGACCTGAGAAAGATTCGTATTCTAAGAAGGAATCGTATCGAAAATTATGATCTATAAAAATTCAAGTGTTGTTCGACGGCCGATTTATCATTTTTCTTTTTCAGATTTTTTTTTTTTAATTCTATACAATTCATCATCGATGAAACTTTTTCAGAAACAAAGCTTAAAATTCAGAATTCATACCGAGTGCTATTGTGTGCTAATGTATCGAACGAACGATGATAAGCGGATAAACTCTTAATTTATGGGGGAAAGGAATTCACGAACTGAATCGTGCGTTACAAGAGAAACTTTTTTGAAAATCTTCAATGAAAAAAGTAATAATTTGAAAATATTTTAAGTTATTAACTTTATTTACAAAAGGATTAATTAAATATGCATGAAGCCGTCAAATAAAACTGAGCAAATTTTGATATGATCAAGCAAAACTACTGCAATAGCTGGTGGAATTTTTGAAATAATTTAAATCAATTAAACTGATTAAGTTTTACTTATGAAATTTCATTTAATCTGGAAGAAAAAAGAATGCAGAGTATAGTTTGTAACAGGTTATGCAGATTGTATAGAGATGAACGCTTTACAATACAAAATTTATATTTGATAAATAGTTTTTCTTCGAAGCTTTTTGTACCCGATAAAATATTTTTGTATTCTTCTACACGAATAACCAATTACTGATGCATAATTAAAATTTTCTCATGTTTATTGCATAAGATAAAGTAAAACTCCCCTAAATTTTATGCTACCTTATGCTGGGGGGAGGGGAAGAGAGAAGTTTTTAATTAATACACATCTCGCTGTTTATTCTTTTCTCTAAAAAATTAGGAGATTCACATTAACTATAATAATATTAAAAAGAAATGTGTGTGTGTGTGTGTGATGGAAAACATATGTAACTTTTAAGTGGATTCATTTTTTTTAAAATACAAATACTGCTTTCTGTACTTCATTCATTTTTTAATTGATTTATGCGTTTTGTTTTTCTCTGATTATTAATTTGGAATTAGCAGTTTTATTAACTTTAAAACAACGAAAAAATTCAGTCAGAAGCTTTTTTTAAAGAAAAAAACGCCGATAGTTATTTCAATTGGTTGTAATTCTGAAAATAATGTGAATTTTTCAAAAATCATAGTTGAGCCTCTGTACAGAGGTCTGAGCTATATACAGGCAAAATATTATTATAATAGAAGCATTTTTCACAAAAGGAGAACGAAAAAAGGTTATTCTAAGTTAATTTTTTTGTGCCGAAATATTGTATTTAAATAATTTTTTTGTCAAAATGTCCTTAAAACCATTTTATACATGCATTCTAATCTAAAAAGGACACTAAATATCATGAAAATTATCCATTTGTGCGCTTTTTTAAAATCACGGCTCCGAACGTAGTCGGATACCTTAAGGCCGTGCACTTCTCATTCCTGCATCTACTTCGATGATTTCTATCCCCAACCATTTCAGGCATGTGTCATTCATGTCATGATATGAGCTGCTTGATGTGGAATGCAAGTTGTAACCCTGCGTTTTGGAGGGGGCTCATCATTTTAATTTTCGGCTAGCGAAGGAGTGGGAGATGGCTCCTTCAGCAAGCCGTGTTTGAGTGTATTTGCTATATTGAGTCTAAACGCAAAATAGTACAGAATGTCCTTCTTGGCTTCCCCTAATTCTGTCATATTATTTCTGAAAGTATTCCCTATTGAGTAGGAGCAGAAAAGTCAAAAGTTACATCCTCATCTTCATCCACCTCACTTCCATTATCACCTTGATAATCATCTTCATCTGACAGTGAACTCAAATCAGAATCATCGCGATTCATCAGCTCTCATCTGATTAAAATATATCACTGATAAAAAATACTTATTAAATAAAAAATTATCAGGAAAAATGGGTAAAAATGGAAAGCAAACACCTCAACTTAAGATTGTTATTCAAGAAATACTTCTATCAATCTTCAAATTCTCCCAAAATATAACCAAAAATTAAAACAAAATTGACTTAAAAAGCATATTCATAAGTGATTGGGCCCTATTGTATCACATGTGATACAAACACATTTAACAAGTCATTATGCTGTAATATTTCAGTAAAAAAATTTTTTTTTGCTGTTAAATAGTAAAAAGTACATATACAAGGAAAAAGCATATTTTAAAAGTAGTTTAATATTTGTATATAAATAAGAAAAAAAATATTTACTTAGACGACGTGCAAACATCTTGCTTTGATTCTGAGACACTATTAGAAATCGCTATCATAGACAGATACTGCTATTTATTGATTAAACGAGGAAATTTTATGAGATATTTCACTTTGTATCTCATGTGATACAACCGGTTCCAAATTTGTTTTTGCAATTCAGCCTTCACAAAAAATTATGAAACTTTTGTATCACATGTGATACAAGGGGACTGAGGAGGTTAAATTTTATTCTCACACACGTAAAGGGATTGTTACTTAACAGCCTATTCGACTTACGATAACGTAGTTTAAAATGTTTTTCAATGGTAGTCCAGATAAATGTCATAAGTGATGTATGTTAGATTTTTCATAAATGCTGTGTATTTAAAAAATATGCGTATAAAGCTTTAAAACTATCACCGTGTAAGGTTTTGAATTATTTGAAGTACCTATATATCCAACACGCTCTTAAATATATATCTAGTTTTTGTGGATTAACATTCTAAAAAGCATGTCGATGAATGCGCCGAGGGATAATCCTATGGTAAAAATTAAAAATCTCTTGGTCTATGAGGGAAGGATTGGTCCACCACCTCCTTGTGTTCTCCGCTGATAAGATCCTTATTTTTTTTTCAATGTGTATTTGAGTTTATGAAACTTTTTATCTTTTACAATGAAATATCTCTCAATATATTGATAAACATTTTCTTTAGCTGTGTTTTAATATACTTTGTTTTGAAGGCACACGCCGGCTTTGTATCCTCCCACTTCGGCTGGTTTCCGAAGTGCCTACTCAACTGCCCTACCCGTCACGTCGGCCAGTCTACCCAGGTTCAGTCCGCCGACTCTATTGTCTCCATACCCGGGCATATCACATCCAGCACTCATCACGACGGGACCAAAGCAAGAGCTGGCCTTGCACCACTCCAACCACAGGTATCAACAGTACGTACACACCTTTTTATTACAATATTTTTACCACTTTGATCGAGTAACAAAGATACCTACAGGTTTTATATGTGTTGGCTATTGTGAAAGCAACTTTGTTGCGAAGTCCTGTATTTGTTTTTTTTGCTACAGCAACGGGGCCGATTCCATTCTTATTAAGGATTTTTTTTAGTGATTATATATAATTATCTCTGAACACATTTAGTAAAACAACTAGGGATGTATTTTTACTTTGCTTTTTAATGCCAAGTAATTGGTAAAGATATTCGTTTTTGGAAGGAGAAAAGGAAGGGAAAAAACACTCACATTGCAAAAAACCTTTCAAATTTTCTCAAATAATCAAAATACATGTACGTATTTTCAAAAACATTTCTTGTTCGTGTCATAATAACGATAATCCTATTTATTATTGTTGCTTATCTCCATGTCTAGCATCAGCTAGTCCTGCTCTACAAATCTATCCTTGCATGGAAAAGCCAACACCAGAAGAGGATTTGTGAATAAGTTTTCACAAGACAGCCCTGAGGGGCAAGAATTTGGTATATCCGCAAGACGTGTCGTGTATTTATTGCGTCCATTGCGTATTTGATCTCTGTGAAGGGATTACGCAGTCTTGGTTTGCTTATTCCACTAAAAAATGAGGGCTACTTTAGATTGTTTTCCACTATACCAGCCGTTCTTAAACTTTCGAACGCCGAGGACCTCCTTTATGTATCAGCCTGTCATCGCAGACGCCCAAAATTTTGAACATCCCCTCCCTGACCCCGAACATATGGCTTTGTGATTTAAATGCAATCAACATCGTTTTGACACGCAATGAATCCAGTTCTTAATCTTTGATATGTGTTTCTGCTGTATATTTTTTTTGAAAACATTACGTTGTAATAATAGCTATGTAGTAGCAAACAATAAAAAAAGAAACTGAATTAATATTCTTGATCAAAATACATGTTCAAGTAGAGTTTTTTCATTGGGGACAATTTAGTGATCGAGTCCTGGATAGCATATCTTTTTCATTTTTTTCATGTGACCTTTCAGAATCTGTAAAAGAGGGAAATCTTAACATTAAATGAAAGATCTTCTCGGACCTCTAGTAGGGGGTCTGCGGACCACAGTTTAAGAACCGCTGCACTATACCATTAGTGAACAGGAGGAATACAATCCAATTTTACTTTTTAAATTTTTCTTTCTTTCGCCAGTGGAATACAGTTCGAAGCACGTCAGTGTTATTGGGTACTGCATCGTTCGTACTGTTTTTTTTTTTTTTTTTTTTGAAGTGTTGGCCGTTTCATTTTTCAAGATATCTATGTGAGATGACTTCTAGTTGGACCACACAAGATGTGAAGACCATTCCATTTTTTTTACTCAGCTCTCTACCTTTTGGGGGCAAACTCTGTGATTTACAGAAGCTGCATTCCCCCTCCCCGTCTGTGAATTATGGTGACATGGAACTTCTTTCTTAATTAATTTTTATTGTGGGAAGAATATAAAAAATTTTGAATGCTTTAACGAAATATAAAATAATATATTCTTTTAAGTTTAAAAATTCATATGATTGAGAATTCGGATTTTTTAAAAATCTGAATTCTACTTTGATGGATAAAATAAAATACGCTTAAAATATTGCTTTTTAAATCCATTTCGAGATACAGTTTCAAAGATTTACGACCTTTATTTCTGATATTTCTCCGAAAAGTATTCTTTCTTTTAACTTGAGGTGCCATCTGGCGAGATCTTACACAATTAGGAATGATTTAATACTTAGTATGACTTATGCTGCCATCTATGGAGAACAAAATAAAATAAATTTTACCTTTGAGAAACGAAGAGACTCTTCATTTTTTAAAAAATTTAGAGTAATTTTTATCTATTTAAGACATACTGCTTTTTTTAAAATAATATTTGATTGTATTTTTTGAAAATTATTGTATTGTATTGTATTTTTGTATAGTAATCTTAAATAAAATAAAACTATGTGAAAGGTATATGTTCAACGTGAATATGGAATATATGTTATTAATCAATTTTTAAGTAATTGTAATTATTAATTAGTTAAATTTAAGCCGGTAAATGCTTTTACTTATTTTATTTTAGTTTTTAGGATACATTTTATATCGCAATATATACATTTTTCAAAAGATTCCATGCCGTGGAACCAAAATAAACAAGTTTTTAAAATATCATTTTAATTGAAATAAGAAGAATAATTCTGGAATTTCACAGGAAAAAGTATTGAACACATTCCAAAATGTTATTCTAGTATATCAGGATAATCATACTCATAATTTATCATTTAAACCGGATTTATAAAAGTGACATTAGTTCGTTTGTCAGTAAAATATTAATTTAAATTCCTGTTTTCAGGAGCTTGCCAGAATACCCCAATGAACAAAAGTACAATTCCAAGGCTACTGTCCCAACAAGCAGCCATAACAACAGCAGTAACAATACCGTTGAGAAGAAGGCCCACATCAAGAAGCCTCTCAATGCCTTCATGTTGTACATGAAAGAAATGAGAGCGAAGGTCGTTGCAGAATGTACCTTGAAAGAGAGTGCAGCTATCAACCAAATACTAGGCCGTAGGGTGAGTAGTGGTCAAATAATCAAGTTTTCTTTTTTTTTCCCATTGAGAAATGTAGGTACTTACGTATTATCGCCCATTCTATTAATAACTCGCCAAGTTGGCACCCAGAATTTCCTATGTGTCGTACGCGCTGAATTGGCAACCATGTGTGCTTCGTTTCATATAATGTCGCCAATAGGTTGCGAAAATACGTAAGTACCGAAAATCACAGATGAAAAGGTTGTTTATATTTTAATGTAATATTTACTTCTTTTTTTTTTTTTTTTACAATTAAGGACGTTTTAAGGTATGGACCTTTAACGAAGAGGGAGGCTTCTCCGTTATCGAATCGGCTTTAATTAAATATTAATTCATATGATTATGATACGATAATTCTCGACTTTAATTAGGAATATTTTTTATCCAAATAGTGATTTTAAATGAGGCCGAGTGGTAGCGTATCGTGCTTCCACACCACAGGTCCGGGGTTCGATCCTTGGGCGGGTCAAGTTCGACTCAGCCTTCATCCCTTCAGCGGCTCGATAAACGAGTACCAAGCTTGCTTGGGGACTAAAAACTGGTGGTTTCGCTTCAGATTGACCACCTGATCGAGACATCAGGTGCCCAATGCACCTCAGCGCCCAATGGCCACATATACTGAGAGGGGCATTGTAAGCCTTGGCCCTCATGAGTTGTTCCACCACTTAGTTTAACTTTTAAATAACTCTATTTCCGGCAAGACATGTATTAGTCCTCCTGTGAGGGCAAAATATAACCGCAGTAGCCACGTCATTATGCTCATGGACTCTCGGCCTGCGTGTCATAAGTTCGAGCCTCAGTACCATCAAAAATCAACCATGTAGAGGGGAACCTCGCCCGTTGGCGTGGTACGGACGTTCGGAGAGGGGTGTCTGCTCAGGTATCGACCTCGTCACTTGACCATGGTTCAAAATTACTTGGTCCATCGTCAATAGCCCTCGAGTTGCTTTTAAAGGGTGACGTTAATATAACTCTCACTTACCTCGCTCATGCGAAAATTTTTAATTTGAAAAGATGTAATGTGCGCCTACTCCGGTTCACGATAGGCGTTAAATGGAATCTGGACTCGGACGTACAACTTAATTAAATAACATGATTTTGTCAGATCTGAAATGTTTTTCAAAAACTGATGAGTAAACTGTGCAGTACATAACAACAGAAAGAAAAGAAGAGGAAATTACCTTTTAGAGGTACCGTAGAATTATTAATCGCGGTAGAGGGGTGCATTTAAGAGATAATTCAAGGGCCACAGTGCTTTATTAGTCTTGTTATCACCTTTCATTTTTTCACAGATTAGTTTAATGATCTTTGTCATTTAATTTGTACTGAAGGAAAGTTTATGTAGGTACTGCAAAACTACTAGTCGCTGTAGAAGACTAGACAATTGAATTGACTATACAATTCAATAACACTGCTTTATTTATCCTATTATCTCACTCTTCTCACATTGTTTCAAATGAATTCATCATTATCATGTAATACGCAGGAAGGAAATTTTATGCAGATACCGTTGAACTGCCAGTTACGGTAGAGGGGTACATTGAAGAGGCAGTTCGAGAGTACTGCTTTATTAATCATATTACATTTCTCAAGTTTTCATAGATTAATTCAATGATCCTTATCATCTAATGTGTTGTGTTTTCGCAGTGGCACAGCTTATCACGCGAAGAACAGGCGAAGTACTATGAATTGGCGCGCAAGGAGCGCCAACTCCACATGCAGCTGTACCCTGGTTGGAGTGCGCGTGATAACTACGCTCTCCAGGTGAAGAAGAAGAAGAGAAAAAAAGACAGGAACCAAGAAGGAGGTGCGATATTTCTTCTTCTTTCTATTTTAATTGCATTCTTTCGTCGTCTTCTTTTTTTCATTATATTCCAATCTTTCCTTTTTAACAGCAAGTGTAGATAGTTAATGAAATCTAAAACAAAACAATCTCTTATTCCCCACTATTTCGATTATATTGTTTCATAAAATTTTTGTGGTATATTTTTTTTCAATTTAGTTATTATATACCGTAAAATCCGGCGTATAAAGCGCACTTTGAACGCAAAAAATAAGATCGAAGTTTACGGGTGCGCGTTATACGCCGGGTATACAAGTGAGAGCTTTAAAAATAGAAAATAATATGAGCATATATATATATATATATACATATATATATATATATATATATATATATATATATATATATATATATATATATATATATATATATATATACATAAAATAAATGGCATTTCTAATGAACTCAAAGAGTTGTAATTCTATAAGTATATTATTTTTTCATAACCTTGGGATACTATCTTGAAAAAAATGACTTCAAAACAGTACATTTGCACACGCACATTTAAGGCTCCTTCGTAGAAAAGGAGGTGCGTATTATATACGGCGAATATACCTAAAAATAAAAAAAAATGCAGCTTGAAAGTATGGGTGCGTGTTATACGCCGGATTTTACGGTACTTTTGAATACAAGTAATTAAGTAATTAGAATATTTTTTTAGAACAATATTTTTAATAGTCTCAGCATTGTTTTCCCATGAGTCTATCGTTGTAGAGAAAAATTAAAAGCTTTAAACTATGTATTTCTGAGTAATTTTTTTTAATAATTTGATTGTTCTGCTATTTTAATGGTATTATTTAAAGTTAAAGCGGTTAAAAAATAACGATGCTAATTTAAAAATATACTGTGTATGTTTTTGTGTTTAGCGCAATTTTTCAATTAATTTGATACAATATTTTTAGAGGTCCTTCTTAAAAATAAAATTTTTATTCAACAATACTATCGATTTATTAAATTAAAATTGAATTATCAGACTAAAGTGGTAATGGTAAACTGATATTTGAAATTTTATATGTGTGTATCTTAATTCTTTTATTTATAAATTAACTTTAGGTATTTTTAGCATAAAATCTTGTTGCTTATGTATATCATTAAACGTATATCAAAACACTGATGTAAAAAGGGAACTGGTTTTTTTTCTAATTTAAAATTGTTTTCTTTAAAAGCTTTTTCTTATTTATTTTTTTAAAAAAAATATCGTAAGATTATTAATGTTTTATGTAATATAAAAAGTACAATTTCCATTTTAATTCAATTTTGATATTTCGTACAAAATGTTGTGATTTTAGCTCAAGGAACATTTTAATATAAATTGTATAATTATATATGAAAATATTCTTGATTTTTTCTGTAATAATTCTGTTACTTATTTCATAACACGTATTGATGTTCTTGAAATAACCTGTTTTCACTAAATGCTTACATTTGTACAAACATGCAGCCAGGGGTAGAACAAATCACCTGTAAGTAACTTTTGTTACAGGCTTCTGGCTTCAAATAATTACGCTTGTTATTCCACCTAGTTGACAATTTTTTGTAGTTTTTTTATGTTTCTGTTTTTTGTTTGCTTTGATAAATTATATGAACATTTATTATTATTTTTCTTTTGCACTTTTACTTATTAAGCATGCTCTGTCGCATGCAGGCTATCATATTTTCAAACAGCTTTATAATATCTTTCTCTTTGGATTTTAAAAACATATAAAAAATCTGCACAGAATGACAATTTTATTTATTTTCATATATTTTTTTATTTAAAAAAAAAAGCTCACTCAGAGTTAAATTTAATATTTTAACTTGCCTTTCTGCATTTTCTTTTCTTTTATGAATAAATATTATTGAAGCTAAAGCTTTTTTTGCATGCATTCGAATGACTCTCCATGAATTTCCTCCTGAATTTTTTTTTTTTTTTTTTTAAAAATGAAATTTTCGTAGAATTTGTGTAGCATTGTAAATAAAATGTGTTGATACAGTAGAGTTCTGTTGTAAGAGTAGCATAACATTTCAGCCCTGATATTTCTCTTTCTGTTTTGGCATCACATCTAAATATACTTTCTCTTTTTTGCATGGTAAAGTTTGAAACAGTTTCTCGTTATATACACAGTTTATCTGCACTTCTTTATTGTGTCAACCAGGTGGAATAAATTGGGTAAAATATTTAATGCCTTTTTCTGAAGAGTGCAAAAACAATTTAAGAAAAAAACAATCTGGAAAGAAATCGTAAATATTTGTCGAAATCTCAGGGCTGAAGTAATTTTTCATTTTATATGATTTTTTTAAACATCATTTTCATTAGTCAATACCTCTACTCATATTAACATAATGATTGATTCCATGTTATCTCCTCGTTGTAGACGGCAACAACCTCAAGAAATGCAGAGCCAGGTTTGGCCTAGACCAACAGAGCAGTTGGTGTAAACCGTGCAGGTGAGAAATTTGTATATATTTAATTCATGTTCTTGTAAATTTATATTATGGCTTTGTGAAAATAACTTTTTATTCCATGAGCTTGTGAATATTTTACTGTATATATTCTTTAAAAAGTACTTCATGTATTAACACACATGCCACGAACGAAATTCGGTGCTTGTAGGTTAAAATATAACTATGAGGCTGACCCAGTAGCGCACACAAAAATTTTTCAAAATTTTTCCAGGGTCGAAAGTCCACCATTTTTGGTATCATGCTCCAATACACCGCCCAACATATTCTTTTGATTTTGTCGATTTTCGGGAACAAAAAAATACCAAATTTAATTATTGAATTAATAATTAGTATTAACTGATCAAATAAATTATTAATAACAAATACATAATTAATTTTTATGTAATATATACATAGGATTATAACCAATAAAAAAAATCAAGGGCCATGGGGGTGTCCAGACTCCTAGGACACCCCCCTCCCTTGTGTACACCACTGGGCTGACCAGGTTCAAAAGGAAATAGGTAATTCGTAAAATTTTTGATGAATCTCTGGCATTGGGTTATTAACACATAAATACCCTTTAAAATGTTGTGCTGTGGAATTAGTTACTTGCGCATTTTATTTGCTGTTAAATAGCTTGTTTCATGTTGCCTGTACTCTTTACTTGTTTTTTTTTTAAATTATGTTTTGAACAATTGTAATCAATCAAAATTTCTGTGATATTGTTTTGTTGAATCTTCTGGGCTCCCCAACCTGATTTAAAATGAAGCAATACATATATATATACCATCCAACTAGTTTAACCCTACTTATTCGCTCATAAGTCAGAAATTGCTTTTTGACTAACTGGGTTTCTTTTAAAATTTTTGTTTAATTGTACATCTTTTCTTCCTATAAAATGTTTGATACGTTATTTTTAAATCTTTAATTCTCTATAATTGTAATTGGAACGTGTCTGAAACTTTTCCCACAGCTAAATGACATCATGCCAACTTTCCACCAATGAACTTGCATAGAAAGTTATAGAATGTTCTTTTCCGTTACAGGGTTCGTAGCATTGAAAAAGGGGATTGGGATGACGGGGGAATAAAAAATATGGCTAGTATATTTATATGAGGGATTGTTAATAAAAAGTATTAAATACTCAGTATAAACAAATGTATAAGTATTAAATTATCTGATCTTAAATATGGTATTTAATGAATAATTATAAAAAACTGCGTTAATAATTATGAAATATTTTGTATTTCAAAATCTATGAGTGAAGTAAGAAGGAGAAATAAAAATAAAATATTATCCGCTATTATATTATCCACTACTAAAATATTATCCATTCATTCTTCTTTTTTTTAGTGGCCATTTTTTACTTATTAAAAATAATGTTTTTCAATTTTTTGAAATGTGCTACACACGAGGTGTACTAAAAGGATTCCATTCTGGTTCATTTCAGGCGGAAAAAAAAGTGTATTCGCTACAAAGACGGGAACGACAACACCTTCGACATGGAGGACAACATGGGTAGTGCTGGTAGTGTCGAAGCCCCCACACCCGATTCCAATAAGACGGAAGATACCGACAGCCAAGACACGGACAATACTCACAATAACAACAGCATCACCTCCCCACAACTCAGCCCCTGCAATGACGATATAGACACTAAGCCGAGGCTGGATTCGAATGGGATGGTGCGACCCCCTAGCCCGCATAGGAATCACCTCTATCATCATCCCCTCAGTGTTCACCAGCTCATACAACCCCACTTCAGCAGTCGGTCCACTCTCATCGCCAGGACAGATGCCATGGCGAGGTTTCAGAACCCCAATGAGACCGCTTCCAACCGGCCTACGCCGGCTCCTATGTTGACGGTTACGTAGGAACACTCGACAACTACAGGTGGAAGTCTAGTACCTGGTACGATATCTGGTTCGTGCCAATGCCATCATGTTTTTGTCTGTGATGATTAGTTGGAATCAAATCTAAAAATTCTTCATGCCAAACAAAGGGATTGCTTAAAAATCAGAATTAAAATGTTGATGGATAAATGAGGGAGAATATTTGGCGTTGAAATTTGGCGATAATGTAGAAACATAAATAAAAAGAGACTTTAAATAACCATTGAATTAAAAGTTTGGCAAAAAAATGAAAATTGATACAAATTGGTTGAATAAAGACTTGAAATCAAAATTGGGTCAAAAACGGAGATTTGCATAAATTGTATGTAAAAGAGCTACATGATTCAAAATTTGGTGCATAACGATGTAAATTGGTTGCAAAAAAGGGCCTTTTTGTATTAAATTTTAGTGGAACAGTTATGCCAAATTGTCTGGATAAAAAATATTCAACTGAGTTAGAGAAGAAACTTGTATCAGCATTCCAAAAAATGTATTAGAATATTCCCCTCCCCTCCCCCTTCCCTCTGCTATAGGAAAAAAGCAGAATATATTAATTTTTAAAAAGATGATCTAAGTATTTATTATATATATAATTGGCATTGGAAAGTGTAATATATAGAAAATTTACTTGAAAGCTTTGGATGTCAATGTCATGAAGAAAAACAAAAAATAGGCATACAACTGATACAGTTTGATATCATACCAAGTACTAGATTTCAGTGAAATTTGTATTAGACTGTAGTGGAACAGGCATGTGCAAATCGATATTGCTTTGTTGTTCAGTTGAAATATCTTGAACGTGTCTTAAAGCTGTCGTAGAAAAAAAAAGTCACGATTTTTATCTATCAGTTAATATATCTATCTATATATAAACCAGGGAAATTTTTGGCAAATGCAATACTCTAAAAAAGAAATCCAGAAATTTAACTCGTCACGTTAATATTACCTCCCTCTTTCTTTCTCTTTTTTTTTTACCGTGTTTTCACCTATTTTGTTTTTAGTTATATCTTTAATCTTAGATTTCTTTGAAAATTATTTCATGATTGTACGCATCTTTTTAAAAAGGCGAAAAAGGTCACAATGGACAAAGGTATTGGCAATTTTATTACTGCAACATCAGTGACTTTCTTTGAAGATGTGAAATTGACATTTTCATTCCCCTTGACGAGTTTGAATTTCATTAACCCTGTATATATACATATTTATATTATTCCAATAATTAGTATTTATATGCTATTATAAAATAATAAATACAATTTTAGAATAAAAATCCGTAATGTATTTGTTTTATATATTTTTTTATTTATCTGTTTTAAAAATGCATTTAATACATAAAAACATGATTTCATTTTTTTTTGCATTTAACATGGATACATTTATTTGTTATTTTTAATTAATATATTTTTACAAAAATAGTTATTTATTTAATTAACTTTTAATGCGGTACATTTTAATGATGGACACAATTTTAAAAATATATTGTGTTGTAACGTTGTTGAGATTATGGCATTATTATCAAAGTGTTTAAATTATAAAAGGTACATTTATTCGTTCACAATATTTTTTTTCTTACTTCATTTTTATTTTTGTCAATTAACATATAATTTATTATTATGATGTCAGAATTTCCAATTATCTAACAATCAGTGCCGATTTATCCATTGGGGGCCTGGGGCCCGGATAAGCAGGACTTGAGCACATTTTCTAGTAAACAATTTCGATCCTTCAGTGCCCAGGGGGCCTGTAGATCTTCAGCGCCTGCCCAAAATGAGCTTAAATCGGCACTACTAACAATTTCCATTTTTAAATCTTATATGAAAATAAGAATATACTTTTATGCAATAAAATGCATTAACTATTAATTTTTTTAAAAAAAATTATCGATTGAGAAGGAATAAAATCGGATCCAATATATCACATCATGAATTTAGTTGAGCCTTGACAGGCTTTGGGGATTCGCAGCATATCCAGATTGAAATTAAATTTTATTACTTATTTAATTGAGAGAAATTGATCTATATTAAAAGCATAAATGTGCAGTAAAATTGAATTCAATTTTGAGAAAAATTCTTAGGAATGTGGTCCAGTTGTATTTCAAATTTTAATCCAAGGTTATGAGCAATTGCCAATGCACAAATTTTAGTCACCCGATCGCTGATGTTGCAATTCTTCCTTCCCGTGAATTGCTAATACTTCTGTTTTGTCCATTGTGACTTTTTTCTCCCTGTTTAGAAAGTGCGTACAATTTTGAAAAGTGTTCTTGTGAACCATACTTTTTTTTTATTTTACTATTTTGGAAAAAACGAAAAAATTTCTTAAAAATTAACGGTGGCTAGAAGGCGATGTTATTTTGGCAATAATACCAAGTTAAAAAAAAATGGACCTAAAACATTTTTTATTTTAATGTGTTTGGCACATTTAACGATCGAGAAATATATATTTGTTAATATTATTGCACTATTTTCAACGTATATAACATACTTTGTACCAATTTTAATTTGAATTATGTAATACTAGGCAGTGTGTGAATAACATATGTATAATGATTCCAGATGAAGACCAAGTAATATGTTTGGTTTTAATTTTTATAAAATGATATAATTTGTTTTCTTTGTCTTATTGGTGTACGATACTTTGGTATGCTACTATAAATTTATTAGCTCATAAAAAATCCAAAAGATAAGATATAGGATTCTGATCAATTGAAAATAACCGAATATTGGATACATTTTTAAAAGAAAGGTATTTTTGCTCTTGCCTTTATAGAATTTCAATACATAAAAATTCGTCTTATACATTACCAGAACCGTAAAGATTTTTTTATGAGCCTTTATATTCAAAATTCATCATTTATTGTAATTTCTTGCTACAAATTCTCAAGAAGAAAGTAAATCTTAGATTTGTCTTCAATAGTATTAACTAGTTTTGAAAAAATAAACTTTAAACATGTTCTTTCTAATTATGAGAAGAAGAGTGGATATTTATGTGTTACAGCGATTTTGGCTAAAATATATTAAAACGGACATGGTGATATTTGGCGAAATTGGTTGGATTGAGCGATGTTTAAAATATTGATTATTTATTTCTGTATGTAATGTATTTGAAGTGACCGAATACTTCTTAATTATCCTAATTTACTAATCTTTCAGAAAAATTAAGCAATTATTTATATATTTTATTATCAACTTATTACAATTATCTTTCCATAACAGAATAAGTGTGTTTTCTGTATACAACTTTCGCCAAGTCCATAAGCTAAGAAATGATCATGTTTATATTACTTTGATCAATAAAATTTTTATTTTAGTTTCAAGCCTGGTTTAATTTTAAGATACCTTATATAAACAATATTTATAATTATTTTTGAGCGCCATTTTATATTCATATTAATTAATAAGAGATTGGTTTATAAGAATGCTATTGTGAGAGTGACATGTATATGTAATATACCCTTGCTTACAGTTTATAATAGTTTTAGGCATTAATAGCTTTAGTTCGAGTATTCTGGTTATTTTAAATCTTTTTTTTTATATATGCCTGTTTCCATATATACAGTCTTTAATTCTGAATAATAGAATGTATGTAAATAATCATTGCATTACATCATATCATTGTCATAAAATAATTACATTAACTGAATTGAATGTTTAACGAAATGTAATGAATAGTAGTTGGTATAAATATTTCTGCGATATTTTTTTTTCGTTATTTTTTACATTTATTATTAGTAGCATTTATCAGTTAGATTAACATCTTAACGAAACATGTCAGCATTAAAAGTGTGATAATTACTATGCAGTTCATACTTGGTCAGAAAATCTTCTAAATAAATGTTTTTTTTTTCATTTGTTTTTGATGCATTTGGGTTAAACATTCTTTTCGGTTTTTGCATAATTGAGTGTGTAGGTTTGAATATTAAATGTTTATATTAACTTTCAGAAAATATATAGTGAAAATTGATTAAGATATTGTACAAATTCTCCTTTGAAAAAAAAAATCATATTTTTAATGTAATTTTTCATTTATATAATTTCCAACTGTGTATTTTATGAGTTAAGTAGTTTTTTGAATATTCTGTTAAATATAAAGGAATATTTTTTTTCTGTGAGAAAATCAAAATGACATGTTAAGTTTGTTGCAACTTTTTATTTAAGCACTTCTTTATTTAAACCGAAAGCTGATTAGAAAGTGCAATATTTTTTTAAAAAATTTTCTCTTGGTGAGAAAAATTTTATTACGTTTGAAATTTTCAATGAAAATAGCCTTGTTTCAAATTAAGCTCGAAGAAGCTTCTAACACTTGTTTTTATAAGATTACTTCTGGCCCGAAATTATTCTACATACAATCCACGATGCAATATACCATTCAACATTTTGCTGGGGATATAAGTGCTTCCGTAAGAGTATATGCAATACATACAAGTTTCTAGAAGCTAACATTAACCCATGTTTTCATAAACAGAAGTCATATATCTAATATTTAAACTCTTCCACTTATACGATAGAATATATTTTTGTTCCTCTACGACGCACATACTGTACAGTCCGTACATTTTTTTTTAAAAACTGTGCAATTTATTTACAGTTTGTAAATTTTATTAGGTTTAAAAACTGCTTAAGAAGTTCAGTTTTCTCTCTCTTTCTTTTTTTTTTCATCATATTTCTTGTGTGTGTTATTTTTTTGTGATTTGATTGTATGCATTTCTGTTGTATCCACTGGTTTTCTTGCAATTGTTAAAAAGAAGAATTAAAAAAAATGAACTAAACTCGTATCTCTCGTTTTGGACGGATATGATGTAAAATATCTAATGTACAAAATAAAAATTCATTGTTGTATATGTTAAGAAACGATTCTTTGTAAAATTTTTTGCCAAATAAAGATTGTACAATTATATACTTTTGGATTATTAATAAACTTTGAAACATTATAGTGGAAAAAGTTTTCATTTTGAATTGCTTTTGATTTAAATAAGAAAATATTTGAATTAATTATACATTTTACACATTGATATACGTTATTACTCATTAAAAACAGTTTAAGAACAAAGTGAAATGTGCAGAGACACAAATTTATCATAAATTTCAGAGAAAATAATTGATTAATAAAGTAAGTCTATAAAAAAAAATGAGTACCAAGCTTGCTTGGGGACTTAAACACTGGGGATCTCGCTTCAGACTGACCACCTGATCGGGACATCTGCTCTAGCACCTCAGCGCTCAATGATCGCGTATACTGGGTTGGGCACAAAAGGCCCTGGCTCTCATGCAATGTTGCACCACTGAATTTGAGTTTAATTGATTAATAACAAAACATTTCTGAACAAATCAACTAAAATTTTGTACAAATTGTTTTATGAGAGATAAGTTCCGAGACTAATTTTGTGGCCGTAATAGCCTAGTGCTCATGGTCATGAATTTGGGCACTTGTGCCACGGAATATTCATCGTGTAGAGGAACTAATGCACGTCAAGTTTGTCGTAGCTCAAAGTCCTCACGTTGGCGTGTTGTGGAAGTTAAGAGAATGAGTTGTCTACTCGGGTGTCATCCTCGTTCCTTGACATTGGTTCAGAATTACTACTTCCGTCACTAATAGTCCTCGTATTGCTTTATAGGGCGTCGTTAATAAGCACTCACTGAGACGAATTTATTGTATTACTGTATCGAGTTCATAAATAAAGAGAAATAAGAAGCGTTTGTTGATTTCGAAAATTAAAAGATTACAGTTTTTATTGGAAATAGGCGTTTTTTATTTAAAATGACACATATTTTCAAAACTATAGTAATATAAAATTCACGAACTTTGTGCAAAATTTCAATTGTTTTTAAAAAAATATTCACTAGAAGAATAAAATGAAATATTTCTTATTTTTGTATTACAATGCGAAGAGTGACCTGTATAATGGTATACATACACATTTTTATATTCATAATAATTTTACAAAAATATTTTCTAATTTTCTTGTAATACTTATTTTTTATTTTCATCCAATATTCATTACTCTGAGTAGCTAGTTTCTTAAGGAGAGTCGATACACAAAAAAGCTTTAAATTATTAACTTACTTGTAATCTGAATAAGTAAAATTTTTATAATTTTAAGAAATTACGCATATGTGTAAAATTCATTACGTTTACATAAAAATGGAAGAAAGGCAGAAAAATAAGCATTCATTTCATATTTATTAGTATATTCAAAACTAAATATAAATGTTTTCAAGGAATAAGGTAAACTTAGTTCTCATAACGTACATCCCCCTTTTTTGTATTTGGAATTGGCGCGATATTAACAGGAGTAGGCAACCCAAATGACCTGCGGGTCACTTCGGAGAAACATTATAACCCCGCGGGCCGCATGTAGAAAAATACATATATCTGTACATTAGATTGGGACCCATTATAAACATTTATTGTAGGGAAAATTTAAAACGGAATGAATTATTATTATTGTTTTCATTATTTTCCATGTAGACAAACATACATAATGTAATAATAATAATGTAATGATCAAATACGCCTAGTTCTAGCAATAAGCAGCGTGATAAAGTTACAGGAATCTAGCGTGATGCTTGAGAGGGGGTGGCTGCATTACAATACTGTTCACTTCTAAGTATGTATAAAAACAGAAGCAACGTAATAAAATAGAAACAGTTATGAGATACATTTGTTACAAAACACTTCACTAAAAACAAAAATATTGCTCAAAATCATCGTATTTTGTAAAGTTGTAATGAAACTTGCGGGGGTCGAAAATTTGTCAAGGTGGTTTGACCACCCCTGAAATAGAATGAAGCTCTTTTATAGTACTCTTATTATTTAAATGAGAGGATTAGTAAGCTTTTATATTGAATTAATTAAGTAATATACCCCTTTACTTATAACGAGGGGAACACACAAATAGTGAACCTTAAAAATTTTTGATATATTAGAATTTTTATTGATAAAAATTTTTTTTTTTAAAAAATACAGCAATTAATATTTGTAATTGTAAAATCTGCTTTATTAATGTACTGCTGAAATTTGTATATAAAAGTTGTGTTTGAAAAGTGGGACTATATTTTATAAAGTTTACCGCATAATTGAATCTTAAATTGTCTTCGTCTTTTTAGCAATCCAAAATTAAAACTCCATAATATGAGACTTTGCTTCATAAAAAGTAAATGATTTTCAACTTGCAACACCGAAAAAAATTTTTTTTAATTAGGCGTAAATAATTTAAAATATTTTTAAAAAGGAAAAGAGAAAATACCGTGAGTGACATTGAAAGTGCAACACTAAGAAGGAGGGGCCAGAAAGTTACGCCAATTTCAGGAGGTAGGCATGTTTCACCGATTAATGCAAATGATGTGCAATGCTCATCTCTCCAGCGCATGTTGAATAGGATATAAGGGAAGAAACCTGTAGAATAGGCAACATCCATGCTGTTATTTCTGCCATTTTTTTTGCCTCTGAGGGTTCGTGTAATGGCAGGGCTTGCTAGTCTGCCACTAACGAATGTAGTTTCAGCAGACAAACGATTTCCCGAGAGGTTTGGTGACTGAGAGGAGCAAGCCAGTGTATATTTCAAATCTTAAACAACATCCAGCTAAACTTCTTCATGGTTGGAGCAAGGATAGTTGAAACAAGGAAATGCGAGGAAAGCCGGTGCGGTCAGAGTGATGTCAACACACATAGATTGACGCACCCACAGCATATGCCACCCTTTTTCAGCATATGCTGGACACCCTTGATGTCTCCATATTGACCAGAACAGCTATCTGTCAATAAGATCCCAGAGGCGTGCACTCAAAGCATCTATCAAAAAGAATTGTCATTTAACCCACAGAACTGACGAGTCCACTTACAATGGTACCGGGCTAAGTTAACACCTCCTACAGATCAGGGGTACTCAACCTTTTTTCCGAACGGGCCGCATACATAGGACGGGTATTTCACACGGGCCGCAACATGAGAATAATGGGTGTGGGGGGAACACTAACACTATAAGATCAAATCAACATTGGAAAGAGCAAAACTGATCAATTTATTGAAACTCATTTTTTCGGTTTTTATTTTAATACTATATTAACCTTTTTGTCATACACAAAGAAATGTTCACTTTTTTGCATTTTTTACTGTATTATGGGATAGTTTTTATTTCCTTCCATACCTCATTAAGACTCTTGTTTACATTCAACTACCAAAAATAGCAAAATCGATAGATTTGCTTGCTTGATTGACACAATTGCTTGTTAAATTTTTGGTAGATTGTTCTTAAGTAACAGAACTTCTTAGTGCAATAGGCCCTGACCGGGCCACTCAGAAAAGGCTGGAGGGCCGCATGCGGCCCGCGGGTTGAGTATCACTGTCTAGATACTGATGCGACGCTAGTTTAAACTTAATTGATTAACTAATTCCATATACCCAATTTCAATTACCCAGGTTTGACTGACACATCGCATCATAGCTTTTAAGTTAAAAATTAAACACTAAATCCTCTAAAGACAATAAAACAGTAAACTAAATTAAAAGGCCGTTCTTTAAATTAACACTTAATTTATTGTAACAATAAGATTAAATTTGAGTTAATGTACAAATTGACGCATAACAAAATTCTACTTAGCTTTGAAAGAGGGATGGTGGAGAGGAGTGAAGCATGGTCGCCGCTCGAAGTCCCGCGGAGTCCAGTTCAAGGCCTGGAGCTAACTTAAAGTTGTAGCTCTGAGTCCCAAGTGTGAGAGAGTGAAAATCGGGGTGCATCCCGTTTTTATTTGGCGTCCTGTTTGCTCGGATATCCTAGAGCGGATTCTTTACCTCGTCCGCTTAATTTCTTTTGATTGGTCCGGAGTCAGCGCAAGGTTACCTCACACGGTCAGTGACACACTCACACGCTCAGATTTTTAAGCGCGGGAAAATCCTCCGACGCTCCCCAATTATTTATGGGTCTAATGATCCTTGCGGGCGTGAGAACGTATGCACCCTTAAAAGTTCGTTTACAGAGGTGGGGCAAGACAACACATTCCTTCCACAAAATTCCGTCTCCTGTAAACAGGGCAAATGTAAAAACTGCAGTTGTAACTTTGGGGACCGGCGACCTCCCATCAATACTAACTCTGAATTCCGTGTGTTCAGACGAGTGATACTTCTATTGGTCCAATAAGTCTCTAGGAGGTGTTAGCTCAGTGGCGTATAGAGGGTGAGTTTTAGGGGTTCAAACCCTTCCCAAAGGTCAACAGATTTTTATTTTCAGCATAAGGATTACGTCTTGGCGCTTTAATCAACGTTTTTTTTAAAAAATATAACACCATGAATGTTGTCTGTGTAAGCCGTTGGTCGGGCTAGAGCGACGTGGAAGACTCAATGGCACAGGTTCGTGTTCTCAGAACCGAGAAAGTGACGCTTCTGTTTGTCTAATAATAGTCACTACGCTTCATTTTCAGCTGCCGTGTATTTTCGCCTTCACTTTCTGGCCAATCCTTCTTGGAGTTGCTTTTTTAGTAAAGTGCAGTGCATGTAATCTTGACAGAACTTAGTTATCGCTGATTTTCTATGAGTTACAAAAATCATAAGTTTTCATTTAAGAGAAGGATTGTCGCGCGGTATCCATAAAAACTTAAGCTCAAAAAGCAATGAAAAAATACTCAAATTTTATACTTAAGTGGAGTTAGCTGAAGTTTTTTTTGAAAAAAAATTACTGTTATAATCTGATAGTTATGCGTAACTTTTATCATTGTGTCAACAGGTATACGTACACAGGTATACCCCAAAAAATCGTATTTATAAAAAGATGTTACGATTTTGTTGAAATTTCTTAAATAACTAAGATAAAACACAAAAATATTATGCAATACAAATCCCATTTTTGTTCAAGACCTGTTTCCCATTCCGTAGTCGTAGTTATAGACTTTCTATAGTGAAATCTAAATTATGTATAATTTAAACTTAGCGTAACGTAATTGTGTCTTTAGAATGAGAGAGTGTATGGATCCCCCACACTGGGTGCTACGCTGAGGGATGGCACTTGAATGGTTGTCTTTGATTTCGTGTAATAACATAATGCCTATCAATAGGAAAAAGTGTATTCTGTCTGCTTAACATTTGTAGTCACACACCACATGTACACTTACATCATACAGTTATTTAGAATTTAATTTATGCATTATTTCATTAAATTCGTCCATTCAATCTGCTTTTTGAAAGCTTCAGCACACTTAGCGACAAAACCAAAGATCTTAAAAACGATTTGTGATCTTTTGTGCAGTCAACTGAGATAACAAGAGACAGGGAAAGGCCGAATTTTCTCACATCCAAAACCTTTTAAGGACGTTAATATCGGTTTCACACGAGGCAATTTTGTTGCCAGTCAAATCGTTTTCTGTTACCATTCTTCTAGAGGGGAGAGAATTCCTTTCACACACAGACACAAAGTTAACTTAAAAGGAAGCGACCTAGTGGAAAAGAGGGTCTCAGATTCATCGGTGATGAATCTGAAACACTGACGTATATAGTAAGTTCTGAGTGGGCCCCGTATCAAAACTCCTTCGAAGGCCCTTTTTTAGAAAAGAAAGTCTTGTTAGTGGTACTGTAGTTACATATGTTGGGGCCCCTGTAGCTTGTGACCCCAACATAATGGCCATTAATTAATTGGGGCCTCAATATAATGGCAATTTTCAACACATAAGTAGCTGCGTGCGAAGATAGTTGCGTCGGCATTATCCTTTTAGTTGAGTCAATTAGTACGGATGAGAAATGAATCTCCAGAGCTTCAAGCAGTGGCACAGCACTGTGTGCCAGTTGACAGCTTATGAACAGACCCAAGCGACTTTTTTTCAAAGCGAACTTTCGACTGTCTTCTCCTGCAGTTATGTACTAAGTTGACTCGTGTGAAAGAGCTCTAATATTTCTTGGAGAACGAGGTGGGACAATTAAATAATCGGTCTAGTCTTAAAAATTAGCTAAATTGCAAGCAATGTAGAAATACCTTTTAATCTCCTTCAACATACTACAGATCCCTATCAATACGTAGCTGCATACGGATTTTCTACCGTTCAAAGTAGTGTTGCGGCTCATTAGGTGTCATCATCTTCAGTAAGTCTGCCGTTTTTGCCTTTACCTCTTCTACAGACTGAAAATGTGTTCCTATCGATGCATGTTTCAATTTAAAAAAAGGTAAAAGTCGTATGCAGCGAAATCTGGGAACTACGGAGGATGCGCGAACACAGTAATGTGTTTGTCCTCCAAGAATATTTTACAGAGAGCGCAATGTGCACCAGGGAGCTGTCTTGGTAACAAAATCCACGCGTTGTTGATCCACAGATCTCGTATTTTCTTCCTCGCTCTTTTTCTAAGCTTTCTCATGACCTCAATGTAGTACTGCTGTTTTACCATTAGGCCTTGAGGTACACATTCAATCATGATGATGCCATTAATATCGAAAAAAATGATGATTATGGCCAGTTTTTGATGTCACAGATCAACCAGAACGTTCATCATCTTTAACAACCTTCCTCGTTGCCCATCCGGTACAGTGGTTAGCGACGCTGACTGCTGTCCCGTAGGGCCTGGGTTCGAATCCCGGAGAAGACATAGATGTTTGTAAATGAATAGTGTCTTCGTGGCATGGGCGTACTCTTAACAGCCGTCGAGCTGCATGTCCTCTCGTGAGGTTGGTCGCAGAGGATGATAGATGGGAATCCCCTAATTCTTCCCCAGGGTTTTCTCCCTCAAAATTGGGGTGGAACCGAGCTAAATCGTTCTATCACCTGTATAGTGCTCAAGACTACGGTCAACGACAGGCGTACATCTAACCTCTTGCCATGATGAATTTCGTGGGCCTCAATCTGACCACGTCAGACAGGTGGCATTAGCAACAACCTTCCGATCTTCCAAAAAGCGTTTGTGCCATTCAAAAATGTGATGTGCACTATGTAATATGTAATTATCTCCAAACATTGTAAAACATTCAGTTGAAGTTTTTTTTTAATGCACTAGGAATTTTAAATTTATGTGAAGCTTCATTTTTAAGTTTATCATATGATCGCGGTACTTCGAAATAACAGCGTCTTACATTCAAACAAGGATAAAAACAAACAAACTGAACTAGATAGAGGGATGGAATAATGTGCCACCAGAACCGGGAAGATCAAGGTCAACCATATTCCCTTTACACTTCTTCTCACCAAGCCTAAGGGCAGGGATGGCTAACCATTGGCACGCGACACAATATTTTGAGCACGCCGACGATAAAAATGTTAGCATTTTATTTCAAAATAACTAAGTTCACTATTAAGTATTAGGAACAAACGCGAGTGAGCGGTAGTAGTGCGGTGGGGAGCACATTCGCGTTTGTTATTGCCTTGCCTTAGTTACGTCGTGGTCAACAATTGTTTATGATGCAAAGTTTGACTACGCATAGCATAGTCAATTTCATTGATACAACTGTGTTTTAAATTTTGTGTTATATTTACTATTTTTAAGTGTTATTTAACATGGCTAATTCAGCAAAAGAATAAAAAGGGCAAGATAGTAAGTGTGACAGAGAATTTCAAATTTGGTGAATCTAGAAATATGGCATTATTAGTAAAGACGACAAAGTGGTGCGTGTTTTATGTTCTGGAACAGTGGTCTGCAGAACATTGTCTGTAAAGCAGCATTTTGAATCAAATCGCAAATATTCTTGTCAAAAAAGTAGATCACAGCAAAAATAATTAATTGCTTCAAAACCGATTAGCAGATGACACTATTTGAGCATGCATTTTACTAAAGTAATCTCTTTACAATCCTAATATAAGTTATTTGTCATCCACAATTTGCAACAACAGAACTCACACTAATGTTACTGTTTGAATAACACGTGTGACCAAAATGTTTGCAACTATACAGTGCAAAAGTTATTTTTTTCGTTGTAAATAGAGAGTTGTGTGTTCTTAGTATTTAGTTTTATTATTTTTCCAATAATCACAAGTCAAAATTATTTGATGGCATGTTTATACCTCATTAAACACT
Source organism: Trichonephila clavipes (assembly GCA_019973935.1). NCBI lineage: Eukaryota > Metazoa > Arthropoda > Arachnida > Araneae > Nephilidae > Trichonephila > Trichonephila clavipes. The sequence continues at coordinate 199,498 of BMAU01013554.1, forward strand.
TCTTTAGAAAAAATGGCGCGTTGATTCATAAAGGTTCACCACCCCTGGACTAGGGCATGCGCAATCCGAGATTTTAATAGTCACACCTTGTAAGAAATGGGAGAGGAAAAATATATTAACTAAATTATTCCCCTCGTTGAATTGCAATTTAGATCATCGACTTCCTGAATATTTTATAGTTTGCTGTGAATTACAGTTGAGTTTTTTCAGATGTTTATCATTTCCGAACGCTATTATTGAATGCAAATTATTTTGTGGTGAGGAAAGTTGTTTAAATAATTTCCTTTTACTTATTTTGAGTAAAAAAAAGGCTAAGAAAGATGTGGCATTAATTCTGGTGATGCCGTTGGGGGAGGGACAACTTGTTACATGGGCTATTATTATATTATGAAAACATGTGGCATTTTGAAAATAAATAAATAAAAACGCAATTGTAGATTTTTTTAAAAAATGATTATATTTAGCAAAACATGTGAGGTGATTATTTGGATGAACAAATACCCAAAATGCTTAAAATCTAGAAATCTGTCCACATACCTTAGTAGAAACTTCTTTCTTAGAAACATTGCAAACTTTCATTTAACTTCCAGTATGTCTACACAGGTCTAATTTCCAACAGTTTTTTCACCCATGAGTTTGGCAGACCATGTTTCTGGAATAGCTCTGAGAATCCATAAGATGACTCTCGTGGCAAGTGGTGCACTCACGTATCGCCATTTGGGCTCTTCCGCTAGCATGGCATCTTCTACATCCCGCAGGAGGTAACTGTAGTTTTTCTCTTGTTCTGATTTTGAGCATTTAGTTTTGTGCACCTTTCTTTTAGTTTTTTCAAACAAATGGAGCTTAGACTTTCTCTCCTCGGGTGACAGATTTTTCCAAATTTCGTCCAGATGGCGCTGAGTCCACTACAAGAAAAGAATATACAGTGAAAATCGTTTAACACGAAACTGAGGGAACTAAAAAATTTCTTTGTGTTAAGAGAATTTCGTTTTAGAAGATATTACAGGCACACATAACACATACACACATGAACAAACTAATTTACAAAATTAAGTTTATTAGAACAGAGGTCGCCTAAATGGCGATCCGCGAGAAAATTTCGCTGGTCCCCAGAAAAATGTGGAATATACTTACTTATCACGTTAAGTTATGTTTTAGGATGCATTGATTGCTTTCTTAGATCAAAATTTTTTTTATAAATATATTTAACATCCACAAAATCCTATTAGTGGCCAGTGGGATTTAGATTATGAATTTATATACTAGTCTTTGAGGTCAAAAAGTTTGGCGACCGCTGTATTAGAATACATTTCATTTACACATAGATATGTATATATGCCTGTATTTAATGAAGATTGATGAAACAAAAATATTCACAAGAACTTAAGGTATCCGACTACGTTCGGAACCGTGATTTTCAAAAAGCGCATAAATGGGTAATTTTCATGATATTTAGTGTCACTTAGATTAGAATATTTACATAAAAGTGTTTTAAGGACATTTTAAATTTTTTTTTTATTTAAATACAATATTTTGGTAAAAAATTAACTTAGAATAATCTTTATGCCAAATGTTCTCCTTTTGAGAAAAAGGCTTCTAATTTATTAGAGTAATATTTTGTCTAGCTCAGACCTCTGTTCAGAGGCTCAACTAGAATTTTTGAAATATATAACTTAGAAGAGGGTTTATTCATATTTTACGACAACAGAGGGGAGCAATTTTAAGAAAAAAAACGCGAATAATTATTTTAATTGGTGGTAACTCTGAAAATAATGAGAATTTTTCAAAAATTCTAGTCGAGCCTCTGTAGAGAAGTCTGAGCTATATACAGGCAAAATATTATTATAACAGAACCATTTTTCACAAAAGGAGAACATTTCGAAAAAGAATATTCTAAGTTAATTTTATGCCAAAATATTATATTTAAATAATTTTTTTGTCAAAACGTCCTTAAAAAAATTTTATGCATGTATTCTAATCTGAGTGACACTAAATATCATGAAAATTATCCATTTATGTGCTTTTTTAAAACCACGGTTCCGAACGTAGTCGGATACCTTAATGAAATTTATAATACAAAGTTTTTTCAAGTTTTTTTAAAGAACAAAACATTTATAGAGTTTTTGGAAAATAATCTGGTATTTTTCTTTGAATTGTCTTTTTTAGCGTCAAATTGTTAGATTTCGTCATTTTGTTATTATTTCACCATTAAAATGCGCCTCTAAATAACTGCGCATACTTTTCATGATATTTCCCGTGGGAACAGGAGATGCATTATTCTTTTCATTTTCATCGTCAGAATCTGCATCAATGATATTTTTTGAGCTTTAAATAAACTCCAAAATGTCTTTGTCTGTCATAATTAGGGCTGTATACACATTATCATCAACTACTGCAATGAATTCTTCGAATGATATAGCAGGACAGTACAATAATACAGAAACTTTCTCAAACATTTCATTTAGTGAAGGGAAATCTTCTAGTGTTGAGTGATTTTCATTTAGTGTTAAGAGAAAAAAAATGCATGAAAATAAATAGTAGTTTGTCGGGACTGTTATATTATTTCGTGTTAACCGATATTTAATCTTAACGATTTTCGTGTTAAACATATTTCAATGTGTTTATTTTTAGATTCTTAGTCTCAACAGTTAAGGGAAAAGCAGCTGCCTCAATATTGCATTACGCTTTCGTTAATGAGGATGTAGAACCATATTTCCTGTCTCATATTTATTTATCAATGTAAATATCACGCTATCTGTTTTATCTGCTCTTGATTGATAACGAAAATTCTTTTAAAATAAATATTAAAGGACCTCGAATTTAACATTAATTATATTAGAATTAAATTATTCATCACTAATTAATCTACACAGGTAGATGTTATACATTAAATTATCTTTGGGGAAAAAACATCTTTAAAAGAATAACATGGCAAGAAATAAAAATCGAAAATGTGTTAATCTATGTGATCTCGGGATAGTTTTTAAAAACTTAATTTTTAAATTAATAATACAGCCCTTTAATATTCCCGTTTAACATAAATCTTGTTTTTTAATGCAGCAATTAATTCGTCCTTTTTTTTTTACTTAAAAATGTATCAAAAGAAAATTTTTACTTATTTTTAAAATTTAATAAACTGTTGAAACAGTTTTTATTGTGTTTTTAGAAACCGGAAAACTCTCCCTATTAAAAATTTAAAATTGGTTTTAAAATATTATCCAGATAGAAAATATGTAACAAACTGTAACTTCCAAATGCAAACTATGTAGCATATTTTGCATTTGAAAAGAAGGTTTATATCAAAATATTAAAATACAGTTGAACCCAGTAGCGCAAAAAGGAATTTTTAAAGGAGAGGGGGAGTCCAGGGTCGAAAGTTCACCATTCTTGTATCATGCTCCTTTTGATTTTGTCGATTTTCGGGAATAAAACACAGTAAAAAACTAATTATTGAATAAATAATCATAATTTATTAATAAAATTAATCATTAATAACAAATACTTTATTAAATTTTACGTGCTATATACTTAGAATTATAATCAATTAGAAAAAAAATCCAGGGCTTTGGGGGGTTCGGACTCCCAGGACCCCCCCTTGTGTGCGCCACTGGTTGAACCTCTATATAATGAATATTTCTATATAACGAACTTTTTCTTGGAACCTTGAACATTTCATGATTTTCTTCGTAATATAACCTATCTATAGCGAAGTGCATTTTCTATATAACGAACTTTTTCTTTTGTGATTCAATTTTTCTCTCCCTATTTTTAAAGTATTTCTCTGAACATTTCAAGTTATTCTCACTTTAACTCATCTTATGGTGGTCATAAATCTTGAACTAGTACAATTACATCCTAGCTCGCCGAGAGCAATAGAGTTCTGGACGTTCCCTCCAAGAAGTGCAACCTTTAACCTCCATTATCCAGTTCACTAGAAACATCTTCGATATCCCCTTACACACTCAGTGGAGCTGTCCCGTGTTCTAGTTATAAAATAATGTACCGTATAACGCGCACCTATACTTTGGAGCTGCATTTCTTAATTTTTAGGTATATTCGCCGTATAACGCGCACCCCCAGTTTTACAAAAAAATCTGAAATGTTGGTATACAATGCTCTTATGTTTTGAAGTCATTTATACGAGTTATTATCCCAGACTTTTAAAAAATAATATACTTCTAGAACTAAAACTCTTTTGTTCATAAGGCATGCAATTTCTTTTTTTTTTTAAAAAAAAAAAAAAAAACAGTATTTCGATATGTGTAGAAGTAAATTTTTTTTATGCTCATCTCTCGTTATTTTTGAAGCTATCATTTTTATACCCGACGTATAACGCGCACCCTTTTATTTCGATCTTGTTTTTTGTGTTCAAAGTGCGCGTTATACGCCGGATTTCACGGTATGTTTAATACACTGCTGGACAATTGCTAAGGACGGATCACAAATTGCTATGTAGCATAACATTAAGCGAGACATGAGGCTTAGTGGGATAAAATATAGTTGCCACACTGTTCAGACATTAGAATAAAGAATATTTACTGTTCTGTAAAGTACAAAAGCCGTGAAACATCTGAGAGAAAAAAAATGTTCATTTGATCTGCGTACGGAAAAATGGAACAATGCATCTAAAAGTCAGCAGGCACCTTAAAGAAAGGTATCAGTACGGGATATGTCCACCGTGGAGTGTGATGCAACATTCCACACGTCGTACCATACTTTGCACAACATTATCCAGCAGCTGTTGAGGCAATTTATCCCATTCCTCTGTGAGTGCACGGATGAGGGTGTTCTTGTTTGTCGGAGGATAGTTTCGACCAGCAACTTGCCTCCCCAAAGCATCCCACACATTTTCAATGGGGTTTAGATCTGGCCATACGAGACGTTGAATACCCTCGCTGTCTAGACAATCCTGAACAGCGAGTGTTCGATGACATGTTGCGTTGTCGTCCATAAAAACAAATTTATCACCGACAGCACCACGGAAAAGACGGACATGAGGAAGTAGAACTTCATCAATGTATTGTTGGCCCGTCATAGTCCCATTCGCAACCACATGTAGGCGCGTGCGGCCATTGATCATGATGCCGGCCCACACCACGCATGTCGGATATCGGTCCTTTTCCTGGATATTTTCTGGACGATAAGCAGTACCACTCTCGCGCCAGATCAGATGGCGTCTACAATCCGATGACAGACTGAACCTATTCTCATCTGAGAATAGTACGCATGCCCAGTCCTGTTCAGTCCAATTGTGATGCTCACGACATCATTTTCAAACGGGCAGGGGGTCAATGGGACACACACAACAGGTCTGCGTGCGTATAGTCCTCCTCCCCTCAAACGTCTGGCAACAGTTTTTCGGGAGATCTGCTTTCCTGAGGCAGCCAGAAACTGATTTGCCACCTGCTGAGCTGTGGTGCGCCTGTTCCTTTTTGCTGATAGGACGATATATTTGTCTTCTGCAGGCGTCGTACTACTTCTAACACGACCTCCCCCGTGCCGTCCGCTACACATTTCAGTAGTTTTAAATGACTTCCACAGCCGTGAAACAACGCTGTGAGCGATGTCGAACCCCCTGACAACATCTGTTATTTTTCGCCCTTCTTCGATCTTTCCAATAATTCGGCCACGCATAAAATCATCCATGTGATGACGGGAAGACATGCCAAAAATTTTAAGTTCGTCTATTAAATCTTTCCTGTAAAACTTTGACTTGAAACAACAACTGTCCACACGCGTCAAAACCTTTAAAGCTCTTATGAACGCTATCACGTGATGAACAGACGTGGAAAAAAAATTTGCATACTCATACTTCTTCTTACTAATATCCCGCACTTATTCTAATTTTCCACATTTTGCTTCCTTTCATTTTGTGGTTGCTATGGATGATAGTGTTATCCGTCCTTAGCAATTGTCCAGCAGTGTATTACTTGTACGCTTCAAATTACAAAATGTCCTTAAAATTCATTAATCTTAATATAAAATTATTTTCTTAATATTGAAAATACATTCTTTTTTCTTGTTTTCCTTTCAATTTTTGTTTCTATCTTTTTTTGTTGTTGTTGGGTTAGATATATAAATAAACATATATTAATTTTAAAAAAATGTGTGAATGATTACTTTTTTAAAATAAATAGTGTTTATGAATTTAAACTTTGTTTTATGTGGTATAAAGTATATTAAAACATGAACCTCTATATAACTAATTTTTCGATATAACGAACTTTTTTCCGGGATTTAGTGACTTCGCGTTATATAGAGGTTCGACTGTATATATAAGCTGTATGTATCCATGTACATTTCTTAATTTTTTTCTACATTATAATTAAAACGAAATGTGAAACAATGTATAATTAACTGATTCTCAGAAAAGATGTGTGGACAATTATGAAAAGAATTATGAAATATATCCCTCTTTGGCCCTGAAAGCAATTTTCCTTTTTACATTTTTTTCCCTCTTGTATATTTTCGATATATGTTATTGTCTATGATTTAAGGTATCCAACTACGTTCGGAACCGTGATTTTGCAACAGTGTATAAATGGATAATATTTATGATATTTAGTGTCACTTGTATTAGAAAATGTATACAAAATTGTTTTAAGAATATTATTACAATAAAAAATTATTTAAGTACAATATTTTGACAAAAAATGAGCATAGAATGACTAATTTTCAAAATATCCTCCTTTTGTGAAAAATGCTTTTATTATAATAATATTTTGTCTGTATATAGCTCAGACTGTACAGAGGCTCAACTAGAATTTTTGAAATGTAAATCTTAGGAGTGGGTTTATACATGTTTTACGACAACAGAGGGGAGAAATTTCAAGAAAAAAAACGCCGGTAATTATTTCAATGGGTTGTAACTCTGAAAATAATGTGAATTTTTTTTAAAAAATAGTTCAGACACTCTGGAGAAGTCTTTACTTTATATAAGCAAACTATTATTATTTTAGAAGATTTTTTAACAAAAGGAGAACATTTGGAAAAAAGATTATTCTAAGTTAATTTTTTGCCGAAATACTGTATTTAAATAAATTTTTTTTGTCAAAATGTCCTTAAAACAATTTTATATATGTATTCTAATCTAAGTGACACTAAATATCATGAAAATTATCCATTTATGCACTTTTTTAAAATTACGGATCGGAACGTAGTCGGATACCTTGTGACGGGCTAATCGCGCGTTCTATTAATTATCCTTTTAGGTTCTTTGGGGCCTATAAAGACTAATTCTTTCCAACCAAATCCTGAAGCGAAGCGTGATTATGCAAAGTAAAAACCTTTTAAATAGCAGAAGTTTAGCGTAAGCGGTGTGGCCTTTTGGGAAGTGATTATGCTAGTCTGAGTTTAAGCGTGTAAGCTGAAGTAAGCTAATATTCCAGTGTTCAGCTATCCGCGACATTGCGTTCAATTCAAGATGAATACCATTCCACGCGAGATAAAGAAATGACATTGAGGATTCGAGTGTGTTGCTGCTACCTAGGATATAGAGGTAGGGCCGTTCTATTAGATACTAGGAACTGTGTATAAACAGAGGTTAGGAGTAAGAGGTAAAGTTAAATATAGTGGTCAGGATCGCCCTTATTTAGTAATACGTATTGTGTGTTTCTACACCTCAGATCCTCTAAGTTAAAATATAAGTATTATCATTGTATAGTGTTTAAGTAAAGATCTTAATAAAGAGATATTAAGATTATGGCAACGCCTGGTTCTTCATTCACTCCCACACCCCTAGGTCACGAGGATAACTTAGAAGTAAAGCCTCAACCTTAAAGAAATTGCATTTTTCTTTCGAAATCTGGTCTTACCTCATAATCTTTTAATCGCTGTTTTAATGCTTTATTCGTTTAATGGTAAGTTATACTTGAGAAGAAATTGTTGTACAAAAAATGAACAAACTACAGTTTACCTAAAGATTCTAACTGCGAGTTTAAAGATAGGTATAGAGCATGGGGTGGCTACCCCCTTTTTTTTGTTCAAAAAATTTGTGTGATCCAATAGGCATTGAGCAAAGTTTACACTCACATAGATACTTCCATATGTGTTTCATTTGAAGTATATATTGTGTTTACCGTAATAAACACACGCAATAAGTTTTTGCTTTTAATTTAACGATATAAAAATTAAGTAGAAAATTAAAAGAAAACATTATATAATGTAATAATGCGGTAAATTATACATAAACTATTTTTTTTTTAATTATAGACATTTTAAATTTACTGAGATCATCACCTTTTATTAATAATGATATAAGCAAGATTTAAATATCAGTGGGAAGGATGTGCTTGATTATTTTTACTTGTGTATATTATATATATATATATATATATATATATATATATATATATATATATATATATATATATATATATATATATAAATCCTGGAATAAATGTCGAGACAATTCCGGACAAAGTACTTCCTCAATATTTTTTTAGATTTGATCGATAATTTGGTTTTATGTTTGTTAAAGACGAAAATGTCGTCTCACAAAAATAAGTTGTAAAAAATGTAAAATGTACTTTATTGCAGTTTCAGAAGTTGTTTTGGAATTATCAATGTTGAACAAATTATTTTATGCAAAAAAATGTATCAAAAATCTTAAAATTTTTGGCGCCCCTAGTCTGTGAAACACTGGTACAGAGTATAATATTAATGTGGAAAGTGAAAAGGTAATGTCTATAAAGTTATAGCAAGAAGCATATGAATAAAAGCTCAGGTAACGCATGGCACGTTTGCATTTCTACGGTATGTACAATTTTGAAGGAAAAAGATTCGATGAACTAGGGAAAAAGTTAAAGCAAAAACTCAATAAAAAAAATTAATTTTTTAAACTCAGTATCTTTGACAAATTGCCTCCGCACATATATACTTGTCTATTTCTTTTATATGTATGAATATATTAAGATTTATTTTGTTTCAGCTTAACATTTGTTCAGTAAAAAACATCAAAATATAAAAGAACACTGCAATGTTTTTAAGAGACAGGCTGGTTCATATAGAATAATTAATTTGAATTAGGAAAATTAATTTGTGGTAGAACATTTTCTTTTATATCTTACGAGTTTGGTCATAAAACGAATTATTAACTCCTTTCTACACTTCCATATATACTTACTTGCATAATATCCGTCGTTGTAGAGAAATCTCCGGGCTCTACGGTCGCCACGTGGACCCCTTTTTCTTGAAGCTCGAATCGGAGAGTGGAGAAAAATCCGCTTAGCGCATGTTTTGTAGCTGCATACACTGCAACTCTGGGATATACTAGTCGTGCCAGAATGCTTGTAATAGTCACAATGCGACCTTGACAATTAGAGGAAAGTAACATTAAAAAGTACCCTGAACAATATGTAGCAGTTGTGTACACAAGTGAGGGGTTTGGGACTCCAAATCCTTTCATAGAACAACAAATTTTTAATTTTTAACACAGAGGTTATGAGTAGGGTTTTTCGTCTTTATGTTTTTTAGAATGTAATCCTTCCCGCAGACACAAAATAAGTCAGTGTACAGGAGCAGGTCCAAGGCTGAGCAAACCGGACCCCTGCCCGGGGTGGCATTTGGATCGAATTCAAATTTTTTTTGTTACAAAAAATTTGACATATTTTCTGAAATATTATTAGGTGTGAATTTGGTATTTCATTTGATGTATCTTACTTCCTTATTTTGTACTTTGTCTGTTTTAGGGCAATTTTCTTTTATGCTGAAACTTAAGAGTTCGAGGTGGGACTATATGTTCAATCATGAAATTTGATAAGTTTACACATCTTTCACTAATAACTTTCTCCCTATCTCGGAGTATGGACACAACGGAAATTACTTTCACCCATACATTGTCTGGTGTCAGCTAACCAAAAGGGGACAGGGGCAATAAGATAGAGACCCAGAAGATGTTTTATTTTAGTTATTGAGTGCATATAGTTACTAAAAGTTATGAAATAAACTTTTTTTAATCCTTACCATCAGTAGACTCTTTTTCGACGAAATTGGCCTGCTGAAATGAGCAATTCCTTCTCTTACATTTTACTCGTTTGAAATAATAACAAGTAATTATGTCCTTAATTTCGAATTATTTTGTATCTCTGACTAATATTCAAGTTTCATAGGTGTGTATCTATGTGAACAATTTATCTTTTTTAATTATAATTTTTTGCTTTAGAGAGAGGAGCGGCATTTTCCATTTTTGTCCGGGGTGGTAAAACTGCTAGAGCTGGCCCTGTTGTGTACGCTAATGAATTCCTCCCATGAAAGTTGTTTGTGTACGCCCCTGATTTGTAGTTACAAGTGTAATTAAAAAATTGTTATTCAAAGTGCACACCGAACTTCAGCCAAACGGTCACTTGCTCTGTTTCTTAATTGTTCGACAATAGGAAACACGGGGAATGGGAAATGAAGATGCAGAGTTTTATGTAACTTAAGAACACCTAGATAGACTTGGGATATTGTAACAAAACTCCTTGGGGTCTCTTTTTGGATTACAATTTACGATTTTTGCTTACATGTGCTGGGGTCTCTATAGTTTGAGGATCCGTATCATTGATACGGCTAATACGGCGGTAGCAACACGCCTGCTTAAAAAACTGTATAATCTTTTAACAGCTCAAACATTACATCATTTGACTTTCAGACATTTCTTCCTATGGACCGCTATCGATACTTCGAGTGTGAAAAAAACCCGGCTAGAAGAACGCTTAAAATTATTATGGTAATGCACATATTAAAATTTACTTCTTCTTTAATCAATAGTAATTTTTTTCCTTTAAAAAAACAAACAATTATAATATTATGTAAAGCAACTCACCAGGTGTTTGACATATGAGAGGTAAGAAGTGCTTCGTAAGAAGCATGGTTCCTAGGACATTTATGTTAATAACTTCTTCACACATTTTAGGAGTCATCAGTTCGAAGTCCGTGTAAGCAAGAACCCCAGCATTGTTGATGAGACAATACAAACCTAAGAACAAATGTAAATAATTTTGATCAGGTACCAAAATCATTTAAAACTCTTATATTTCTCTACACCGTACAATCCAGTGGCGCTCCCTTTTGACGCAAAAAATAAGACCGAAATTTAAGGAGGCGCGTTGTATGCCGGGTATAAAAATAAGAGCTTAAAAAATAAAAATATGAGCTTAGAAAGAAAAAAAAGACTTCTACATAGATCGAAATACTGTTTATTTAAAGGAAATGATATTCCTTATGAGCTTAAATGGTTGTAGCTCTACAAGTATACTATTTTTTTTTCTAAATCTTAGAATATAATACCTCGAATAAATTACTTGAAAACATAAGACCATTGCACACACATATTTCAAATTTGGAGTGCGCGTTATATGGCGAATATACCAAAAACTTAAAAATTGCAACCTGAAAGTAAATGGGCACGTTATACGGCGGTGTGCATTATACGCCGGATTTTACTGTGTGTCATATGCCCTTTTAAGATGATTCGAAAGACATTTGGGTTTAAAAAAATGTTTTATGATTTATGTTTTTTTTTGAGAGGTTGACTACAAATTTCAACTAGTTTTTTTCACACCTTTTTTGAGAAAAAAAAAGAGCAGGGGGATGTGTTGGATAAACTGCCTCTTAATGTTTGGTACAGAAGTTGTATCGCAGCTGAAGTGAATGAAAAAGAAGTTCGTGGTACAGCACATGTACTGCTGAATTTTAAAGGTTAAAAAAAATAAGAACGAGAAAAAATTGTTCGTTTGATTTTACTCTTTGAGAAATGATACCAATAAAGCTGATAACAGCTATTTCCTTGAGTAAAATGTCAAAATATTCTATGCTTAACCCAAACTATATATTCCATAAATTGTCATACAGTTAAGTTTTGAATATACATTTAAAGGACATACAAACCGTTCCATTTGCTTATGAACTATAAGTAAAGCGTCTTTTAATATTTAACATCAGCAGTTTTCCGAACTCGATAATTTTTTGCTAAAATATTACCAAAAACTTTTCTAATGTTCAATATTAAGATAATTTTTAGATTTTGTCGATTATCTTTAGAACTACCAGACAGATTTTATAAAATTTTATATGTATATAGGGCTGATATAATGCAAAAAATGGCCATTTATAACAGTTAAAATACACACCCGTGATCGGGCATAAGTAGGTAGAAAAAGCCGATTCTGCTGTAAAGGCGGTGCAGGCGGTGCAGGCGGTTGCAGGCGGTTGTAGGCGGTGCAGGCGGTTGCAGGCGGTTGTAGGCGGTTGCAGGCGGTTGTAGGCGGTTGTAGGCGGTTGTAGGCGGTTGCAGGCGGTCGACGGCAGTGCAGAGTTGAGTTGTTTCGTTCCTACCGACGAGTTGAGTTGTTTTCTCCTGTTGAGTTGAGTTGTTTCGTTCCTACTGATGAGTTGAGTTGTTCGTTCCTGCTGCTGAGTTGAGTTGTTTTCTCCTGTTGAGTTGTTTCGTTCATGTTACCGAGTTGAGTTGTTTTCTCCTGTTGAGTTGAGTTGTTTCGTTCCTACTGACGAGTTGAGTTGTTTTTCTCCTGCATTGGCTTTGGTTTTCGAGCTGAGGGGGCGAGTTGAATTGTTTTTTTTCTACAGCTAAGTTGAGTTGTTTTTAAAAAATGTGCACAAAAAAAAAAAGTATGGGAATGTTAAACGAGCTCATGGCGCCACCTATTGATTAAAAACTACACTAATTATAGATTTTAAAATGATGGAAGTAAATAACGCTCAAATTAAAAAAAAAAAAAAATCCAGATTCAAACTCACGGCCTCAGATCAAAATGTCTCCACAGGACAATAGTTTTCAGTTACGCTAACCATTATCCTATGAAGGCATACAGACCTGAAGAAAACTTATGTTTATAATCTCATGAATTTAATTTTGCAGGCGAAGCAGACGGCGACATGTTTTAAAATCATTTTCTTGATTAAAATGAAATGAAAAAAAATATTTAATTTATATTATTATTTTAATAATGTGTAAATTTTAATTCAGTATAATGATTACATACACACACAGTAAAGATACAAAGTAAATTGATTATTCAGAAAAATGTGCCGTAGTATACTCGTCATCAGCGTGAACCGGTTACGATTTAACTTGTTTTAGCTTGTCTGATCTTGATTCTACAAGACGGCGACTGAATTCTACGTCAGAAATTATCTCAATGCTTAGAGCGGATGAATACATTGCTTTCAACCACTCAGCGAACGCCGCTCAAGTGTAATTCGGTTGATATGCGTTAGACACTTATCACATTTTAGTTCACAATTCATTTCGTTTGTTAGTATTGCGGTGGGCTGTATTCAACAAGAAAAAATATGGTGATGTCTGAAACACATAGTGAAAAACGAAAGTTTGGAAAAGCCGGGGAATCTTCTGTAAATAAGAAAGCCAGAAGAGAAGTTTCAAAAGTAAGTAACAACATTAAATAAATTTAATATGTAATTTTTATAATGTTTTTTACACATTTCTGATCTTTATTAATTTTGTTATATTATTTTCAGAAGTATGGAAAATTTACCGAGGATTGCATACCAGATGGAGTATTTCCAATTGGAGATGATGTTTTTGTCTTTGCAAGCACCTATTATGATTCCGCATCAGTACACATAAGACGTTTCAAGAAATATGGCAAAACATACTACCCAACTCCCGAGGGAATAACATTAGAACCACGGTGGATCGAATATATCATGCGTAAAAAGAAAGTGCCGGAATCACTGGAGGAATTACCAAGTGGACTTTTCCCTCCTGAACGACACATTCAAATAACTAGTGAGAACTTCATTGATTTTACTTTCAAGCGCATTAAATACAGTCCGGATAAAGAGCCCACTTTTAAAGAAATAACCATATCCCGAGAGCAGTGGGCTGAAATGATTAAAAAATATGGTGCTATTGAAAATGCTGCTATAGACAATATGTTTCAGTGTATGGACTTTTTAACTGCATATAAAACCTTCTGCGAAGGCCCCATAGAAAATACATTACCTTCTTCTTTGGATGTTAGTCTGGGTCAACAATACTTGACGCAAATTTTGAAAAAATCTATTTGTAGCCTCCTGAACGAAAAAGGATTGAAACAGCCTCAGACTTTCGCTGAGGAGTTATGGGGAATCGCGAAGAAACATTTAATTCATATGTTTCATCACTTGAAGCTAATGAGATAGCTGATTGTTTTTATCATAATCTTTTTGAAAATGAACACTTTTTATTGTTAAAACCTGTACATTATGTAACTCAAGAATTTTTAAAAAATCTTCGCTTGGATATTATTTTAAGAGAAGTAAGAGACATGTTATGTCCACCTGATTGTTTTGAATACTATGAGGATTTTGTTTAAAGATTTTTATAAGATTCACACAATATTTTGTTTTTATAAATTTGAATAAAATTCTTTTTTTTTTTTATATGCTGAATTTGAGTTATTATTTTTATTGTTTGTTAGTTTAATTTATGTTGAAATCGTTTCACATCTTAAAAATAAATAAGAGTATTTTTAAAAGAAATTATCAAAGTATGTACAAGTGATATTTTAAATGTATTTCATATGAAAGTGAGAAAATTTATGCTCATGTTTTTATACATAAATTTTTTGCCTTTCCCAAAAAGTATATAATAATATAACTATTCATTGTAATAGTCATTCAATCAAGTTCTTTTCATCGGTAACAATGCATCAAGATTTAGCAGCTTTTTACGAAAATCCTGAAGTTCCAAATAGCTTCGGGGTGTGGAAGCATTACATCGCTCTGTAAAAGGGAAATATAGTAAAAAAGATGTGAAACATTGGTTATCGCAGAAAGATGCTTACACTCTTCATAAACCTGTTCGACATAAGTTTCAGCGGAATCGAGTGTTTGTAAGTGATATTGATCGTCAGTTTCAAGCGGATTTAGTCGATATGCAATCTTTAGCAGAATTTAATAAAGGGTATAAGTATTTGTTAACTTGCATTGATTTATTTTCAAAATTTGCTTGGGCAGTTCCTCTGAAAGATAAATTTGGAAAAAGTGTAAAGTCTGGGCTAGAAATTATTTTTAAAGAAAGGAAGCCTAAAGTGTTGCAAACAGATGCCGGTAAGGAGTTTTTAAATAAAATAGTTCAAAATTATTTAAAAAATCTGAATGTAAATTTTTTTTTTTTACAAATAACGAAACAAAAGCTAGCATTGTTGAAAGGTTTAATCGGACATTAAAAACAAAAATGTGGAAATATTTCACTGAATTTAACACTAAAAATTACATCGACGTCATTGATAAATTAATACACAGTTATAATCACTCGTATCACCGTTCAATTAAAATGGAACCTGTTTCTGTAAGTAGACATAACCGGAAGCAGGTATTAAAAAATTTATACGGTGGTCTAAGAAATGAGAAACCTAAAGCCCCTAGATTTAAAATTGGTGATATTGTACGCATTAATAAACAAAAACTTCACTTTGAAAAAGGATACGAACAAAACTGGAGAAGAGAACTTTTCATAGTTTTTGAAATCGTGCAAAGAATTCCGATTGTTTATAGATTAAAAAGATTTACAAGGTGAAGAGATTAAAGGTACTTATTACGAAGCAGAATTACAAAAAGTTGTCGACTCTGGTTTCTATCCTGTAGAGAATGTTATCAAACAAAGAAAAAGAGGAGGAATCACTGAATATTTTGTTAAATTTTTAGGCTATCCTGAAAAATTTAATGATTGGGTGACTGATATTCAAAAAGTATAAATAGTTAAACTTTTTTATTGCCGACTCATTTTCAAAATGTCTTTCTACGTAACATTACCTTCTGATAGTTCTATGCATTTCTTTCCAGAAAACAAAATATCTCATTTCAAAACTCAATTACCCTCTCCTGTTTGTTTAAAGGGTGAATGGGAAGTGGGATTGTCTGAAATAATCTACCCTCATTCTTGGCTTAACGTAAATGAAACTAACAATTATTTTCTATACAAAGCTGGTGACGGCAATATCTCTTCAACTGTTAAGCGAACAATTGATGTGGGTTGTTATGAAACAATGTTAGATATTATATCAGCCGTACAACTTGTTTTACCCAAAAATCCTAATCGGTTCACAATAATTTACAATAAAGCAACAAAACGGGTGAAAATTAATGCAGTTCAAGGTAGCAGCCTTCACTTAGAGAATTTAGGCGAATTGTTAGGATTCAAACGCAATGCAATTATAATAGGTAACATGAAAAGCGAATTCGTTGCTGATGCATGGTCTAATTTTTCAGTTTTTTACGTTTACTCCGATCTAATTTCACCCCAAATTGTGGGGATACACAGGCTCCTTTATTGCGAATCGTTCGCACTAAAGGTAAAGACGGGGAAACGATTAGTCAATACTATGATAGACCTCAATACTTACCTTTGGTGAGACACTCGTTTCAAACTATTCAATCTGAACTGAGACTCAATTCTGGTGATTTTGTTCCCTTTGAAAGAGGTAAAGTGATCATAGTGCTTCATTTTCGAATGAGGCAAATACTATAAATAAAGCAATGCATTTCTCATACCCTCATTTGGAGATAAAAGACCAAGATGAGTGTACCATACGTTTGCTGTACTAAAAATTTGAAGACCATTATGCAGGTCAAATAGGTTCGGGTCTGACTCATTACAAGGGCATTAATTTTCAAAAGGGTTATGGAATCGGAGGAATATTTCGTCGATTGTTTAGAGCAGCTTTACCTTTTTAGTAAAAGGAGGTAAAACTATTGGAAAAGAAGTATTAATGACAGGGAGTCGTGTTGCCTCTGATGTATTGTCAGGAGAAAATTTTAAAGAAGCTGTAAAAACAAGAAGCAAAGAAAGTGGAAAAAAAATTAGCTCAGAAAGCTATTGATAGAGTTCAGTCTATGGTAGGAAAAGGACAGTATAAAAGAAAGCGTAAGAAACAGAAAAAATTCATTTCATCCAAAGCACGTAAAG
This sequence comes from Trichonephila clavipes, assembly GCA_019973935.1. Lineage (NCBI taxonomy): Eukaryota > Metazoa > Arthropoda > Arachnida > Araneae > Nephilidae > Trichonephila > Trichonephila clavipes. The sequence continues at coordinate 216,410 of BMAU01013554.1, forward strand.
TGAGTGTACGTGACATTTTCGACTCGTAAAAATGGCATTTATTCTTAAAGATTCTCCTGAATGTGTTAAATCTGAATTGGAACTTTTCAACTTACCAGGAACTCAAACAGTTATTCAAGATGGGCAGTGGAAACAATTTCATCCTCTTTCTAACGTTTTCGATAATGCACCTGTAGAATTTCATATTTCCGGAAGTGCAGAAGATTACATAGATCTCAGTCAAACACAATTATACGTAAAAGCGAAAATAGTAAAAGTGGACAATACGCCTATTACTAAAGATGATACTATAGGACCTGTGAATTTATTTCTACATTCACTATTTTCTCAAGTAGATGTATCCTTAAATGATCGCGTGGTTTCCAATTCCAGTAATACATATCCCTATCGATCTTATATTGAAACTCTCTTAAACCATGGATATGACAGCAAAACTTCCCAGTTAACGGCTGAACTATTTTACAAGGATTCTGATGATGGTCTCAAGAAAAGAACCGAATTTTTAAAGAAAGTGCAACTGTAGACATGATTGGTTGCATACATTCGGATTTATTTCATCAAGATCGTCTTTTACTCAATTTAGTGGATTTGAAAATAAAATTAATACGAAGCAAGCCCGAATTTTGTTTACAAGGATCTGAGGGATTTAAAGTTGTTTTGGATCATGTTTCTTTATTCATACGAAAAGTTCGTGTGAATCCTGGAGTTATTCTTGGTCATGCGAAAGCACTGGAAAAAACAAGCGCAAAATATCCCATTAACCGAGTTCTGTGCAAAGTGTATTCGATTCCTAAAGGAAGCATGTCTTTTATTCAAGATAATATATTTTCAGGCCAAATGCCAAAAAAACTTTTTGTAGGATGTGTAGATAATGAAGCTTTTCACGGAGCATTTTCAAAATCTCCTTATGAGTTTAAACATTTTAATTTAAATTTTATTGGAGTGTATGTGGATGGACAACCAGTGCCTCACAATCCATTAGAACTCGATTTTTCTAAAGATCAATACATACGGGCCTATCAAACTCTATTTGTTGGGACAGATCGAATGGGTCAAGACAGAGGTATATTTATTTCTAGAAAAGAATATAAAGATTCAAATACATTGTTTGGATTTAACCTCTCACCGGATTTATGTTCTTCAGGAGAACATTTAAGTCTGATAAAACATAGCAATTTGCGATTAGAATTAAAATTCAGCAAATCTTTAGAACAAACCGTATGTGTTATCGTTTTTGCCGAGTTTGAAAATTTAATCGAAATAAACAAATCGAGAAATATCTTGTATGATTTCGGAAATTAAAGAATGGATGGAATGCAAATGTATACAGTTTTATCTCAAGAGAAGACAACGTCCCCCTATTTTCAAGGTGTTTATTCTAGAGATACGCTCCCTCCTCTGGAAGAAAACATGTGTGCTATTGTGAATTCTGATGACTCATCACAACCTGGAACACACTGGTTAGCATTATTTGTAAATGATAAAAGAGAATTAGAATTTTATGACTCGTTTGGACAACCTCCTGTATTCTATAACATTAGTACTACTACCTATTTAGATGTATTATGGAATTCTAAAGTGTTTCAATCACCAACATCTAATGTTTGTGGGCAATACTGTATTTACTTTTATTCAAACGCAGCCAAGGCTATTCTATGCATTATATTTTGAATCAATTGTATATAAATGATTTTCAAATGTATCAATTTGTAAAGAAACGATATGGTGTAAGATTTGTATTTAGACAATAAAAAAATGGAATGAAACTAAATATGTGTGTGTCTTTTATTTTCTTTAATTTTTTTTTCTATTTTCTATTTATTTTTTATGATAATTTTTTCTTCTAAAAAAAAAAATTAATATTTTTCTATGTTAAATTTCTTTTTCTCTCAAAAAAAAAAAAAAAAAAAATTTTTTTTTCTATGATAAATTTTTCACCCAAAAAGATTAATATAATTTTATTTAATTATATATTTGAAACTTTTAAATTTTATCAAATAAGTATATTTTCTTCAGCAAAAGAAAACTGTTCAAATCATAAAAAGAGACAACTGAGACATTTTTTTTTTAAATCAAATGAGTATCATTTATTTCAAAGTTTCAACCATGCATTTCTGCGAGCATACATTATTGGTTTCTTAATAATTTTGTTATTCTGATACAATTTTTTATTTACATCTAGATTTTTCGGTAAATTTACATCATTCAAAGCTCTTAAAAATACATATCTTCCTTCAGGTGCTGATTTTCGATTCCGTAGAAAATCATTCACGAGAAATGCAATATTGCTTCCTGGAATAACAGTGTTTTTGTAAATAATTTCACCATCAGAATTCCAACTGAAAGATTCTTGAAGCTTTAAAAACTGGAAAATATTTTTGCTTTTTCTTTATACCTAGCTGGAACAATTCTAAAAATTTCATCCTCAAACACTTCTTTTTCCGTCTTTACTACTGACTCTTTTAGATTTTCTTTTAATGATTCCGTTTCTTGATTTTCTGATAGAGATGCTTCATTTGGAACTGGTTCAGACTCTCTTCGATTTTCGTTAGAAAAGTGCGTATATTTTTGTAAAATTTGTAAATAGAGAATTGTTTTTTCTTCTTCCGTTAAATCCTTATTATGGAGAATGTTTTTCATGCGTTGATCAAGTTCCGATAAGTGTTCCGTTACTTGAACTCTTTCTTCGGGTACCAGTACAAATTTTTGCTAAATTCCATTTTGAATTAAAGAACTGATGACTGAAATAGCTGCAGGCAATAAAATATTTAAGAATCCTTCTCCTTTTTGAATTAAAATTTTCTTTTTTTCGTAAAGAGGTTTTTTTTTGTTAGAAAGTTTTCTTAAGCTTTCTTTATAGGGAGATAAGCGATTTTTTAATTTTAGTCAATAATATGTTACCACATAAAACATTCAGCACACACTCGCACAAAGTTTTTATTTCTTTCTTTGAACACTTTTTCAAAATAGATTTTGGGTGTTTTGTTTTAGAAATTAGTTTTAAGAGCTCTAAAGTTTGTTCAGAACACACCGGCATCTTGTGAACTATTGAATATTCATTGAACAATTTGAATCTATTTATATGCTTCAAAGTAATGGGTCATCGAGGTTGATATACATAAAAACATCTCCCGGAAACATACCTGTGCGCACACGCAAGGATTCATCAGTTTCAGGTTTTAAATCAATAAGTAAGTATCCGTACGGTTTTGATGTGGCATCTGCGTAACATTCTTGAAAAAATTTCACTTTACGAGGATACAATTGGCGACCTAAATGTGTAATTTGGGATTGATCTCTTCGATTCTTAAATAATACAAGATAATGAGCGTTTAAGGAAATTTCTCTAATTTCTTTCCCTTTATGAAAAATATTCTGTACCACAAAAAATTATACTTAAATTTCTGTGATGCGAAAATTTTACAAATAATTTTGTTAATTGGGGATCATTTCCTAACTCTCCCATAAGATCGTCTATAACAATTAACGCATCCGAATACTGGTGCAAATTAGAGGGGATACCTTCATGAAAGGAAATATTCGGCATTTCTTCATACAACGCTTGGTAAACTCCATAACACCAAATTATATTTTTAGGAAAGGGTTTAATCATTTTATTTTCGATTAATTTTTAACGAACTGACTTTTACCGCTACCAGATGGCCCAGCCAAGATTAAAGTAAATGGATGAACTAATTTGAGAGAATCCATGATTAAACTAAATAATTTTATGAATGATGTTGCTATTTATACTACTAGTCATTTAATTCTATAAATTTCATTTTGTGTGATACTGAAAGGAAAATTCTTTCCCTGTCCGTAATCATATCTATTGTATCCTGTATTTTCTGTCTTGATTCGTTACCAGATAAAAGTGAGATCGTGATATACATTCAGTAGAATATTTTCTCATGGTGTTTGATGGATTAGAGCAGATAGGGTTGGGGACAGAGCACATGGCCTTGGGCGTCATTGTTCATTGTTGGGATTCTGGTCTGCGACGTCAGTGGGTCTGTAGTCTTAATGGGCTGGACGAAACCCCGCTGTTCATCTTTTGACTGAGTTCGTCTGACTCGATACATCGGCGCCTCAAAAACGGCGGGTGGTAAGGGGGTCAGGTGTTCGGGCGGACCTTGTGTCGCCAGTGAGTGTGAGAGGGTCAGAGATAGATTCGAACCAATAAGGACGCTTATGAGTCTGCGGGCCGTGTGCAGATTTCTGTTGGGTCGACCAATGAGAAATGACGAGGGGGGTGAAGTGGACCCACCTCTGGAGTTTAAAAGGGGTTGGTGGGAGATATCCATTCCAATTTGCTCTATCGATTCTATGTATTGCACCTGATCGTCACAGAGTAGCAGAACACAAAATTTGATTGCTGATTTAGTAGTGTGTGTGTGTTTAGCAACGTTCTATAAGTTCTACGTCTTCATTATGTATACTTGTAATATTTGTGGAAAAAAACTTCGCTACAAACTATGTTTTAAAACGCCATACATTACAAGTTCATGAAAAAAATGCTGTCCTTCAATGTGCGGATTGTAGTAAAAAATTCGTCCGAGAAAGTGACTTAAAAAGGCACAGAGACTCTGTGCATTCAACCGAGAAAATTACTTGTAAATTTTGCTATACGTCCTTTACCCGTAAAGACAACTTATTGAAACATTTGAACAATAAAAGATGCGAAAGAAAGTTGGAGAAAGAAGCAGGGAAAAGAAAGAGAGTGGATTTGTCTGTATCAAGTAGGAAAAAGAAAACACAGTTGTCCACATCTGCTGAAAACTCTACGGCTGATCCTGAAAATATCTTCTTGCCACCAAAAGAGAACGAGAGTGCTTTTCAAAAAGCATATAAAACTTTTAATCTTCCCAATAACGATAGTTCACTGGGGATAAAAGAGTTTCTACTCTTAAGAAAAGAAGAGACAATCTTTATTTTTCGCAATGAACTGGAAACTTACAAAGCTTTGAAAGTGAGTAAATGGGTTCATTGCATTTACTCGAAAGCGACAGATGCTGGAAAAATGATAAAGAACGTAGAATTCAAAACGCCGAATAATGATGTATTACAAGGAACTAATCTCGCCAGACTTTATGACGACATGTCTGAGAAAATAGTGAAAAAGAAAGCGAGGATTTTGAAGGTAGAGACTCGGGCTGGACACTGGACGAAATTTTAAGACTCGAAGTCCGCACGAACCGTTATTCTCCTTTCAGAGGTTCATCATCCTTCATCGAGGTGCCGAAGCAGATCGCTGAAACAAAGGCAATCATCAATGTCATCAATAAAAGGACTCTCAGTGTTTCATGTGGTCTATTCTCGCAGCTCTTTACCCCAACACCAGCAACCCCAACAAAACGTCAAGTTATGTCCCCCACCTAAATAAGCTGAACTTTGATGGAATATCCTTTCCAACACCGCTTAACGAGGTGAAAAATTTTTCAAAAATGAACGATATAGGAATAAACATTTATTCTTTTGAAGAAGATTTAAAAATATTTCCTCTCCTCATTAGTGATATAGTGTGTGAGAAACATATAGATTTGCTTTACGTAAAAAATGGTGAGTTTGGACATTATTGTTTCATTAAAAGCTTATCTCGACTTGTTTCGAAACAACTAACAAAACATCAACATAAAACATTTATATGTAAAAGATGTTTAAGTGCTTTCCAAACAGAATACAAACTTCTTCAGCATAATGAGATGTGTATACATAAAAATCCTGCAAGGGTAGTAATGCCGTTAGAAACAAGTAAGTTTTTAAAATTTAAAAATTTTCAACATTGTTTAAAAATACCTTTTGTTGTATATGCGGATTTCGAGTGTGTAACTAGGAAAACTGATACTTGCTGTCCTAATCCAAACTTTTCCTTTACAAATATTTATGAAAAACATGTCCCAATAGGTTTTTGTTATTTTATCAGTTATCAAGGGGGACATTATAAAGATCCAGTAGTATATAGAGGTATTGATGCCCCCAAAATTTTTATTGAAAAGTTAGAAAAAGATGCAATAGAAATTGATAATATTTATAAAAATCAAAACCGTTATTACCTCTTACTGAATCAGAAAAGCAATTGTATGATAATGCTAATAATTGTTATGTTTGTGGTCAAACCTTTCACGAAAACAATATCAAGGTTAGGGATCATAATCATGTTACTCAAAAATTTAATGGCCCTTGTTGCAATAGTTGTAATTTAGCAATGAAAACCCCCAAATTTTTACCTGTTTTCTTCCATAATCTTTCAGGATATGACGCCCATATTTTTATTAATGAGTTAGGATATGATGAAAAACAAATTAATTTAATTCCGAACACCGAAGAAAAATATATTTCCTTCAGTAAAAATATTTCAAATGATTTTCAGTTAAGGTTTTTAGATTCTTTCAAATTCATGTCTTCTAGTTTGGAAAATTTGATAAAAACACTAAAAAAAGATGAATTTAAATATATGAAACATTATTTTGACTCAGAAAAATAGATTTACTTTTAAGAAAGGGAGTTTTTCCGTATGATTATTTTGATAGTTTTGAAAAGTGTAAAGATTCTTGTTTACCACCTATTAGCAAATTTTACAATAAACTAAATGAGGAGGCTATAAGTGTAGAGGATTATAATCATGCATGTAAAGTATTTAATGAATTTCATTTAAATAATCTTGGTGAATACTGCGATCTATATGTAAAAACAGATGTTCTATTGTTAACAGATCTCTTTGAAAACTTTCGAAAAATATGCATGCAAACTTATAAACTTGACCCCTGTTGGTATTTTACCACCCCAGCTTTATCATGGGATGCTATGTTATTACATACTAAAGTAGCTATCGAACTGTTCACAGATTACGACATGCTTCTTTTTTATAGAAAAGGGTGTAAGAGGAGGTATAAGTCAGTGTTGCAATCGTTATGCTATAGCTAACAACAGATATATGTCTAATTTTAACCCAGATGATGAGATAAAATATTTAATGTATCTTGACGCAAATAATTTGTACGGTTATGCAATGAGTAAATATCTACCCTTAAAAGATTTTGTTTGGAGTGATAACGATTTAACTGAACAGGATATTTTAAATTTATCAGATGAATCCGATGTAGGTTACATCTTGGAAGTAGATCTTGAATATCCTTCCGATTTGCATGACAAACATTCAGACTTTCCCCTTGCCCCTGAAAATAAGCCCCCACCTAATTGTAAAGAGCCTAGACTTTTAACTACTTTGGAACCAAAAACAAAATATGTTCTCCATTATTCTAATTTAAAGCTTTATTTAAAATTAGGGTTAGTCTTGAAAAAATTCATCGCGTTTTAAAATTTTTTCAATCTCCTTGGCTTAAAAATTACATAGATTATAATACTAAATTAAGAACTAAATCTGTAAATGACTTTCAAAAGGATTATTACAAACTAATGAATAATAGCATTTTCGGGAAAACGATGGAAAATGTAAGAAGAAGAGTAGATATACGTTTATGTTCAACAGAAGAGCAGGCTCGAAAGTTAATAGCGAAATCAAATTTTAATCGACGCACAATATTTTCTGAAAACTTAATGGCCGTCCATCTAAAAAAAAACCCAAATCAAATTTTTCAAACCAATACAGGTAGGAATGGTAATTTTAGATATATCAAAAGTTCTAATGTATTCTTTTCACTATGAGTACATGAAGCACCGTTATGACTCAAAAGTACGGCTCATGTATACAGACACCGATTCTTTTATATATGAAATAAAAACTGATGATTTTTATAGTGACATGAAAGAGGATATTAACTTATATGATACTTCAGACTATGATGAAAACAATATTTATAATTTACCTCTTGTTAACAAAAAAAAAAGTCATCGGGAAAATGAAGGATGAAAATAAAGGAAATATTATGACAGAATATGTAGGATTAAAATCGAAAATGTATGCCTACAAAACAAACAATAAGATTGAAAAGCGGTTAAAAGGAATTAAAAAACAAACTATAAAAAATAAAATAACATTTGAGGACTACAAAGCTTGTCTTTTAATGAAAAAAATAAAATATGTTGACATGAACTTAATTAGATCCAAATTTCATTCATTACATTCAATAAAGCAAAACAAACTTGCTCTGTCATATAAAGATGACAAAAGGTTTATTAATGGTGATGGCATTACTACTCTTGCACATGGTCATTGGTCGTTGATGAATTTAGAACTATTTAATGAGCTGTAGGACATAAAATCCAATAATGGGATTTTTTTTTTTTTTTTTGTGTGTATAAATAATTGATTGTAATGTAAAACGGAATGCTGTTTTTGTAAATAAACAACTCACTTTGTATCTTTACTGTACATGTATAATCATTACACTGAAATAAATTTTACAAATTGTTGTTCTCCTGTAATGTAAATATACGATTGTAATGTAAAACGCAATACAAGATGTTGATTTCTGAATAAACAATTTACTTTGTATCTTTACTGTGTGTGTGTAATCATTATATTGAATTAAAATTTACACATTATTAAAATAATATAAATTAAATATTTTTTATTTCATTTTAATTAAGAAAAATGATTTTAAAACACGTCACCATCTGCTTCGCCTGGAAAAGCCGTCTTGTAGAATCAAGATCAGACAAGCTAAAACAAGTTAAATCGTAACCGGTTCACGCTGATGACGAGTATACTACGGCACATTTTTCTGAATAATCAATTTACTTTGTATCTTTACTGTGTGTGTATGTAATCATTATACTGAATTAAAATTTACACATTATTAAAATAATAATATAAATTAAATATTTTTTTTATTTCATTTTAATCAAGAAAATGATTTTAAAACATGTCGCCGTCTGCTTCGCCTGCAAAATTAAATTCATGAGATTATAAACATAAGTTTTCTTCAGGTCTGTATGCCTTCATAGGATAATGGTTAGCGTAACTGAAAACTATTGTCCTGTGGAGACATTTTGATCTGAGGCCGTGAGTTTGAATCTGGATTTTTTTTTTTTTTAATTTGAGCGTTATTTACTTCCATCATTTTAAAATCTATAATTAGTGTACATTTTAATCAATAGGTGGCGCCATGAGCACGTTTAACATTCCCATACTTTTATTTTTTGTGCACATTTTTTAAAAACAACTCAACTTAGCTGTAGAAAAAAACAATTCAACTCGCCCCCTCAGCTCGAAAACCAAAGCCAATGCAGGAGAAAAACAACTCAACTCGTCAGTAGGAACGAAACAACTCAACTCAACAGGAGAAAACAACTCAACTCGGTAACATGAACGAAACAACTCAACAGGAGAAAACAACTCAACTCAGCAGCAGGAACGAACAACTCAACTCATCAGTAGGAACGAAACAACTCAACTCAACAGGAGAAAACAACTCAACTCGTCGGTAGGAACGAAACAACTCAACTCTGCACTGCCGTCGACCGCCTACAACCGCCTACAACCGCCTACAACCGCCTGCAACCGCCTACAACCGCCTGCAACCGCCTGCACCGCCTACAACCGCCTGCAACCGCCTGCACCGCCTGCACCGCCTTTACAGCAGAATCGGCTTTTTCTACCTACTGGCATAACACTCATAGGAGTTGGAAAGTATGAAACAGCAGTTGCAGAGTATAACAAAAAAGAAATGTTCAATACGGGGATGGTCACCTTTTTCACATACAGGCCTCACACTGTGATTTAAGGAAATAAGGGAGTTTGTGATTTCCTCTAGCAATGTATTCCAATATATTTTCACCGTACTTTCTTGTGGAGTGAACCAGGGACCCGCTACCTATCCTCCAATGTCCGAGAAATCGACCATTACAATAGCGGAGGCTTAATGGTTTGAGCAGGCTTCACTTTAGATGGTCACGCGCACCGCAATGGCTTTGCAAGAGGCTTTATGACTGCTTTGTGGTAAAAGGATGAGGTCTTGGGGCCCTATGTTCGCCGTTTCACGGGTGTAGTTGTACCTGATTTTAATTTAATGGATAACAACGCTTGGTACATAGAGCTCAGTTGGTCGATGAATTTCTGGAAAGTGAGGATATTCACTGAATGGATTAGCCAGTTAATCTCCAGTCCTCATCCGTATAGAAAAGGTGTGGGACGTTCTAGGGAGGGCAATGACAACTCACACCCCCTCCCCTCTCCAAGAGCCATGAAAACAAAGTTGATGAACGAATGAGATTAATTGCCTCATAAATTCTCTTATTTTTAGTATGAAATCACGGTGTGCGGCCTGTTTATCTAAAAGAAGGGAGATTACCTTTTAATAGTAATTTTTTTGTTATATTCTGCTACTGCTGTTTCATACCTCCCGACTCCGATGAGTGTTAGGCACGATCACGCATGTATATTTTAATTGTTGAATGCTTATTTATGTATTTATTGCATTTTATCAGCCCTATATATATACCAAATTTCATTAAAATCTTCCCAGTAGTTCTAGAGGTAATCGTCAAAATCTAAAAATTCTCTTAATTTTGTTCACCAGTGTATAATTGATGGTTTAGTCAGGCTATATCAATTACCTACCTTTAGCTTCTGGAGGTAGATTGTCTTTTACGTAAGCCACAGCGTTTTGTATCTGATCATCTTTGGTGATATCCAGAGGGACAATGTGTAACCTATCAGAACAAGACCTCTTCAGTTCGAGAGCTCCTTTGCCTTCTGGCTGTAAACAGCCAGCAAATACGTACATTCCCATACCGTCAAATCTTCTGGCCATACGATGACCCATTCCTGAGTCACAACCTTCAAGGAAACCAATCAAATATGAAGAAAAAAAGACCATAAAAAATAATAAAATATGTTTTTCCCCCAAAAAATTTAAGCTTAGTATATTTTTTGGCAAAAAAATTTAATTTATAGTTTTATTTGTCTATTCAACTTCCTAGAAATGAAAATTAAATTAATATGCTGAATTAAAAGCAGCTAAGCTGACGATATTCTGTCATGATATTAATTGAATCAGAGGAAAATGATTCACACTCATTCAGCACGAGGTCTGCGGGACCATTAGACCTACAGATTTGAAATTTCAAAGATATGCTTCTTTTGTTCAGTAAAGAGTTCCGTAAAGAAAAAAAAGGGTTTTACAGAAGTCATCTCCGAAGAAGGCTTGCGGAGGTGTTTCTGACAAAAAAATTCCATTTTTGAACTATTAGACCTACAGAGTTGAAACTTGGCAAACATGTTTCTTTTGCTGAATAGAGATTTTGTAAGAACATGTTTTACAGAAATATACTCCCAAGGGAATTACGAAGGCGATACAGGTAAAAATTTTTGAACAATTTGACACATGCAGATTTGAAATTTGGTAAACATAATGCTTTTGGTGAGTAGAGAACAATTAAGAATAGATTTTGCGGAAATCGACCCCCAAGAGATATTGAAGGTAGCGAGGATGGATTACGGGGTTATAGATAAAATTCCCTTTTTTGAACAATTTTTTTTATAAAATCCAAATATTAACTAAATAAACGATCTTTTTAAATGTAGAATTGCCAAAAGTGGGATTTGCAGAAATTGACTATGAGGGTGGTTATGGGTGAATAAAATATAATTATACATCCATTCTAGAAATTTCCTGTGATTTTTTAAACCAAGAGACGAGGGTTATAAGAATGTGTTTCGAAAAATTCGAAAAAGCTTAATATTAGGACCAATGGCGCACACAGAAACTTTTCAAGGGAGGAGAAAGGGGGAGGGGGGAGTTCAGGTCGAAAGTCTACTATTCTCGTATCATGCTCTAATACACAGCCCTACATATTCTTTTGATTTTGTCGATTTTCGGGAAGAAAAAACAGTAAAAAATTAATTATTGAATAAATAATTAGTATTAATTATTAGTAACAAATACTTAATTAATTTTTACGTATTATGTACATGGAATTAAAATCAATCGAAAAAAAATCAAGAGCTTTGGAGGGGGTCCGAACACGAGACCCCCTTTCCTCCCCACCTTGTGTGCGCCACTGGTTAGGACTTAAATATCAATAACTTAAAAATAGCATACAGTCAAATAACGTCATGGAATACCTAGCAGCAGCTTGCAATTTACTAATCATGCTACATTGCAATTTAAAATTGACCATTCCTTAAAATAAACCTTTGCCTATGTGCTGGAAATTGAAAAATGCAAAAATAAATAAATAATTGAATGTCATGATAATAACGGTTATTAATTTGGAATATAAGATAATGGTTGTACATTTATTGATATATAAATGTATAAGAAACATTTTATTATGTTTCAACGCACCTGAGATGAATACTGTTTTGTTACTGGTTCCTTTCCTAGGTTTGGGTATTCGCCATGCCCACCGGAGTAAGACAAAAATTACGAAAAGTATTTGTAAATGAACGTCTAAGACTAATTTTGTTAGAAATTCCAGAACTTCCATGTCTACCCTCAACTGAGTTTTCTGAAAAAGAAAAAAAAAGCTTATATATTGCTAAGAAAAACGTTTAGGCAAAAATAACATCCCTTAAAAATATTCTTAAAATTAATTGTCGTTTGATTTTTAAATAGGTTATCAAATGATGATATCTCTAATATCATGATATATTTCGACAAATTATGTAGAAGTAAACTTGAAAGATAAAATATAAAGAAGCTTATAACCATCTCACAGTTTACAGAAAATTTTTTATTCGAGCCTTTTAGTGATTTTTTTAAAAGCATCTCAAGTATAAAATTCGAAAAGATTATTTGACATATACAAATAATAATTATTTATTCGTTAGGGTTATTTTTTATTTCTAAGCACCCTGTTGCAGGTCAAAATAATTAATTACAAGGACGTATCTTCAAGGACTCATACAAACACTCATAATATTTTTTCAACACGAAGAAAGTAGTAGAAAATAAATAAATAAAAATAAATTCAAGGATATATATTGCTGCTTTTCAAGAGGAGACACACAAAAAAGCAGAAATTAAAAAGTACATCGACTGTAGAAGAAATATGATTTAAGATCACGTTCGACTTTTTAAACATTTTTTGTTTGTTTAATAATTGTGTATAATCATGAATTAATTGAGATGATTAAAGAAAGGTATCAGAAAGCCCTGAAACAAGGTCTAGAGATTACCGATGTAATTTCTTCGAGTCGAGGATTCGAATCATGGTGTCTTTTAAAGATTTGTCATGCTGAGGGGATAATGCACTTTAAATCTAAAGTAGTGTGAAGGGGGAGAGTCATTTTCGTCACTTGACTGTGGTTCAAAATTACAAGGCCTGTAGCTTTCGTACTATTTGTAAGGCAGTTAGTCATAGTGAAGCAAAATTTGATACCTTAATTTATTGCGATATATAACGGCAAAAGTAAACTTTATTCACTTTTTTTAAATAATAATAATTGTAATAATAATTTAAATAGATTTTTTTTAAAAAAATAATTTTTTTTTATTTTTATATCTGTGGATTCTCCGTTTAATCTCGAATCGACAAAAAATAAAGAAAAAGAAAAAAAATGTTATCTTTTGTCAGAGAGGAAATATTCTCAACACTTCAAGCAAAAACCTCAGATTCTTAAATGGTTCAGTTCCATGCTGTGTCCTAGTTCCAAAATGACTACTCAACACCATTTATTTAATTGAATTTAACACTGAGCTACTCGTTGTTCTAAATAAATAAATTACAAATTTTATAAATTTCGCTCATGCAATTTTGATTTATTGTAAATAGCATGTTTTTGACCTTAGCTTTGGAGACAGTGCATGTTTTGCATTTCCTCTCCTATACCAATTTTATAGCGAACTTTTTTTAAGAGTATAATAATGCCACATCAAAGAAAGACAGCATTTTTTTAATGAACTTTGGAGGAAGAGAAGACAATTTAATATATAATTTATTATAAAATAAATTATACTAACTCGCATTAAAGATTTAAAAGTAATGTTTGAAGATTATTTAATACAAATGCAAGAATGATATTGTGATAACCCTTTATATAATTCTCCTTTATTTGAAAGATAATTTTATGCACATTTATTAGGAAGGACTCATTAATTTTTGTTGTTGTAATGCAAAACTTTAAAAATTAACTTCTACATAAGATATGACAGCTATATTTTTCATATGTAGAAAATATTTAAATTTCTATAGAAGTTTTCACATATGCAAAAAATTAGAACATCACTTTAAATGGATTTTTTTTAAACATTTGAATCGAAAATTTCTGTATTACAATCTGTAGTGAGACATTCTAGAAGAATCGTATGCACCCGACCTAGTTTTCTCTCTCTCATCACTATTCCATACTTTAATGCTAAATGGATTTTCATCCTGCCTAACATGGGACAAAAAATACAATGTTTTCACATTTGAAAGACACAATTAAATGAAAGGATACATGAAAGAATACAACGTCATGGATTAACTAGAAAATTGGAGAATATTTTTTTGTACTATCTAAAAATGTATTCAAAATTTAGTTCAAATTCTAGGCATTTGGAATGAGTGAGTATTATTAACGTCGTACTAAAAAGCAACACGAGAACTATTGGTGATTGACCTGTCAATTTTGAACCTTGGTCAAGCGACGAGAACACACAACATCTGAGCTAATACTCCCTCACCATATTAACGA
>BMAU01013558.1:0-30115 GCA_019973935.1 Trichonephila clavipes
ATTAATATATTTATTCCAGAATATTGCGACAAATTTATATTCAAACTTGGTTATATTTGAGCATGTTTTAATTTTATCTAAAGTAAAATATATTTACCTTTCAACAGCTTAGCACGTGAAATATTTATTGAGTAGATATTTATTAGAGACTTGCATTTTATGATTTTAGTTTACAATTAATTTTAATATTATTAATATACATTTATTTTTAAATGAAAATTTTTAAAGTTTCAAAAACAAGACTGAAATTCTATTAGTCGAACAAAATTACACAAAGGAAAATATTTGGATAGCTATAGGAACACACAGTACGATTCAATTGATAAAGATATAAGTCAAAATTTCAAATAATTTTATTTTTACCTAAATTATTCTTTAGATTATTTTCTACAATCTGACCAAAATTCGAAAGATCTAAGATACATAAATTCAGTTATGATAACTTTTATGTTCGATTTTATTCGCATCTCAGTAGTGAATAAAAACTTTAATCAGATTTATCTACCACAATGTTTCTTAAACCGTGGCTCGCACCCCCTAAGGGGGCGTGATAACCCTACAAGGGGGCGTGAGCATATCGAGAAGTCGAAAATAAAAGACAATTTAAAAAATTATCAATTTATTAAAAGGAAGCAAAATAAAATATATTCTAACATAATAAAAAATAAAATACACATTTACTCTGATATACTATGCATTATATCATGCTTATAAATGTATCAGTACGGCACAATATACTTGATAATAAGTTAAGAACGAGTTCAAAAATTACTAGTGATTTTTCCATTGGCTTATCATATACAAAAGTGTATACAAAATTTAATACTTACGTATCTTGATCATTTATACGGTGTTTAAAATTAAGGTCGTATTGTAGCCTTAGCGCTCGAAGTATTATACATTATTACTGCATGAAATATATTGTTTTTGCATGGGGAGGGGAGTGCGATGAAATTTATGGTTGGAAATTGGGTCGCGAATATCAACAGTTTGAGAAGCACTGATCTACCCTAAGCATTTATTTCTATTGTACCAAATGCTTTGAAATTTTTGTACCTATTTCTGTTAATACAAGTAACAAAAGTTGGAATGCATTTCTGAATCAAAGCAATACTTTTATTTAAAGAAATAATTAAATTTAGAATTTACACATTTTTCAACGAATTTTCACTAAGAATTAAAAAAAGGGATTTTACGAATATGAATCATGTCAACATTCCGAAAGTTGGTACAAATATGAATTATGCCACCATTCCGAAAGTTGGTATGAATATGAATTATGGCAACATTCCGAATGTTGGTACGAATATGAAATATGGCAACATTCCGAAAGTTGGTACGAATATGAATCATACCAACTTCTGTTATGCATAGTTAAATGTATTAGAAAAAATCAAATTTCATGTGTGTACGTCAATTTTTGTAGGAGGAGTATCATTTTAAATTCCCTTCATAAATTTTAAAACTTTTGTTTAAAAAAATTAGGTGTTTAGTCTTTTGGAATATTTTAAGCTCTAAAACTTTTGCGCAATCCAGATATATTGGTTACGAGCGAAAAAAAATTATAAAAACCATTAAATCAAAGATTTTTGTTTAAATCGTACCCCAACCCTTTAAAAATATGAATCAATTTAATACACATGAACATTTTTAAAAAAAGGTTATTTTTGTAGTACTTTTAAAAAATCATTTTTTTTAAATTTTATTTTGAATTTTTCAACGTAACTTAAAATTTTGCTTACCAAACAGAATTTAAAAATTATCTTATTTGTAATTAGATATCATTATGAGGGGGAAAAGATCTTAAACATGAAGCACATTATGCGTCCTATTCTTACAAAGCATTTTCTACATCAAAATTTTCAGTAAAAGAAAAACTTAAAGGTGTATTTTAAATCTATTTATATCCTTGATAGTGATTTTTTTATCGTTTTCCTCACAATACAGGTATTAACTTCTTTAAAAAAATTCTTCAGCACCGGAAAACGATCCTAAAATGTAAAAAAAGATACTTATTACATATATATAAATAAAAATATTTATTGAAATGATGCAGTTTCTAAAAATCAAAAGAGCGTAATTTTAATTACTGGAAAATAAAAACAATCAGTGAAAAACATATATAGTGCATAATTTATAAAGTTTACGTAAAGTTATTTACTCTTGTACTGTAATACATATTGTTACGTTGATCGGAGTTCGAAGATTTTACTCAGCCAGTTTCAGAGAACAAGACAGTCCTTCAGGAAATGGAAATTTGTTGTAGACAAACAATCCTTTAAATACAAGATTCAGCAGCAAAATTTGCCGAATAAATATCAAAAGGTCTTCACACTTTCAACAACGCTCAGACACAACTATCAGCATCCAAGATACTAGTATGTAAAGAATTATTCACAAACACTCGCTCATCCTACTCAACAGCCGAACTAATCACTGGTCGACTCTTCTCTGTCAAATCAATGCTACACTTCAATGTTCAAAACATGACTAACTTAGTTTCGGCGAGTGATTCGCTATTTATATGCCTCGCGGATCTTTCGAAAAAATCCACATGCGTCATAGATTGTGGTACTAGTGTATTTCTCCACTAATTTCCGGAAGAATCCAAGGGTTACGAACTCGTAAACATGGTCGCAAAGTCGCCAAAATAGATGCCGCCAACATGGTCACCAAAAATGATGCCAACTCGGCTCTATCACCAAGATTCCATTGAATCGCCATTATAATGTAAGGAACGGCGTTGCTTGCTAATATTGTAATTTTAACATAAAATAAATACAACATATATAGAGAGTAATCCAAACATATTACACATACAAATATAAACTATTTACACAAAATTCGTAACAATACTTTACAACAACAATATTTTATTCAGAATTTTGAAATTGTTCTCTTTTTATTTTTAAGCATAAAAACTTTATTAGTGAAATAATTATAGTCTACAATTAAAATGCGTTGTAAAAACACAAATGAAAATTTTTATAAACTAAAATCCCACAACATTTGTCTTTATAAAAAATGATGAGTATATTGACAAAATACTCTAGGTTGATAGTGTAACAAAAAGGGCAAGTAGTTGGTTTTGATTATTATTTATTTCTTATGAAGAAAATTCTTGTTATATACAGTGGACGTCAGAATGTTAGTACACTTACAATTTTCTTCAAAATTTAATCTTTTCGACTAATAAAAATTATAGTATCAAAATTACATTTTAATAATATCCTGAACTGGATTTTATTAGAATATTATAATCAGTTTTCAAAACATAGTATAACTATTTTGAAAAAATAATAATGAAAAATCTACTAAATATTACGTGACAAAAGTCTTCGTACACTTAAAAAGAATCTCAACACAGATTTTTTAAATAATGTTTTTCTTTCTTAATAAAGTGTTTAGTAGGATGTCTTTCAGCGGCCTCGTCAAGTTTTAAACATTTTGGCATCGATTTCATGATTTTTTTAAATAAGTTTTACATCAAATTCACATTTTGTTTTTATATGTCATGTTTTCTTACTTTAAATTCAAATTTTCACCACCTAGTAATATCTTTTCTTCAATCCAAAAAATAGTTATTGAATACATTTTTATTATATTTATAATTACTCTATTTTTTTTTACTTCAATTCCTGTAAGGTATCTGACAGCGTTCGAAAACGTGATTTTGGTAAAGCGTGTAAATAGTTAATATTTATGATATTTAGTGTCATTTAGATTAGAAAATTATATAAAATTGTTTTAAGAATAGCAATACAATAAAACATTACTTAAGTTCAATATTTTGACAAAAAATGATCATAGAATGACAAATTTTCAAAATATTCTCCTTTTCTGAAAAATGTTTCTATTATAATAATATTTTGCCTGTATATAGCTCAGACCTCAGTACAGAGGCTCAACTAGAATTTTTAAAACACATAACTTAGAAGTGGGTTTATCCATGTTTTACGACAACAGAGGGGAGAAATTTTAAGAAAAAAACGCCGATAATTATTTCAATTGGTTGTAACTCTGAAAATAATGTGAATTTTTCAAAATTCCTAGTTGAGCCTCTGTACAGAGATTTGAGTTATATACAGGTAAAATATTATTATAATAGAAGCAATTTTCACAAAAGGAGTACATTTTGCAAAAAGATTATTCTAAGTTTATTTTTTTTTGCCGAAATATTGTATTTAAATATTTTTTTTTATCCAAATGTCCTTAAAACAATTTTATACATGTATTCTTATCTGACACTAAATATCATGAAAATTATTCATTTATGCGTTTTTTTAAAATCACCGTTCCGAACGTAGTCTGATACATTAAGGTAAGCATTAAATAAAAAAAATGCAAGGTTTTATTATGGGCAAGATTACTGATAGTTTTACAAAATTTAAACTTGGTGTGAAAATGAGATTGAAACTTGTACCTAAATAAAATAACAAGACAATTAAAACATTTATGTTTGGATGATCATAACTTCAAAAAAATTTATTGTTTTCCACTAATTAAAATATCAATTAATTTTCAACCGTTTTTTAACTCAAGTAATGAATGAATTTACTATAAAATAGGGAATTTAGTCTTCTAATTAATTTTAGTTTAATAGGAGGAAATATAAATTGTAAACATTTTAAGAAGCTTAGAAATAAACTATTTTAATTATCGCGTGGGAAGAATAATAAGATTAATTTAAGAAATTAATCCTTACCAATAAGTAACAATAGAAAAAAAATATATCTTTTAATGGCGCGTATATATTCTCCTCCAAAAAATTGTCTATGAAATTGAAAATAAAGAATTATTTAGCTTAATTACATTATCGAAACATAAATTTGTTTTACATTAAAAAATAGTAATTATTAATTAGTATGGAGTAAGTACACTATTTTTCATAAATAAATGAAAACATAAAAATATGGTTATTTATTATATTTCTGACTATCTGCGATTAAAAAGCAACACTAAGAAAAGCAAGGCATATCAAAGAAAGACTTTTTAGGTATATAGCACATATAAATGTATAGAATTGACATGCCAGCTTCCTGCGACATGAGGGAAACGAGTAAATGGATACTGAATGTTGTCATCACTACTGACAATAATCATAACTACATGTTTAGGTATCGAATGAAAGGCTTTGTATGCCCTGTTAAGTTATGGTAATCCATGCTGCCTGCACACATTGCCAAAAGTAATCTGATAAAGCAGCAGGGTTTGTATACAGGGATCAGATGCTCTCCAAGTACCAAACAAGCGTATTCAATCAGTGAGAGACTGGAAGAACTGGCAACACAAGGCACCAAAACAATTTTGAAGGCAATTTTATTTGGTACTTACCTATTATAGCAAGAATCACCAACTCTATTAATAACTGCCATGTTGACAACTCTGATTTCCTAAGTGCCTTATGTGTTGAATCGGCAACCTGGTACGTTTCATATAATGTCGCCAATAAGTTACGATAATACGTAAATATCTATTATTTTTTACTTGTGGTAAAATCTAATTCAACACAAAGTCTGATGAACATGGATATGGAATTTTCAACTTTTATAAGTGACGAGAATGACATTTGAACTGGCTCACCCTTTTTCAAGCTTCCACACTACGCCCATATGAGAACTTTAAACATTGAAAGATTTAACGTGTATACGTCTCTCTTCCCAGGGGGTCTTCATTGGACCTGGATTAGAACTCACAAATTGATGACTCTGGCAGTGATGTCACGACCATAACCACTCACATACCAGGACCATATCTGATGAGGGAAGAAGACCAATATCAGGTGCCAACTGTGACCATGCATTGTCTTCTTGGGAAGTGACCCCCAAGCAATGCTTGGGTGCAAAAAAGAATAATAGGTTCCAAATACTTAAAAATATACCATTGGTTAGTCTTTGCTCCAGCAAGAAAAAGATCGGAGGCAGAACTAGTATGTCTATGTATACTTTTGATTTGAAAATTATTTTAATGTATTCACGCAAATTTGATTTGATATTTTCGAAAGGCAACTGGGCTGAGTTAGCAATCCTCAATCCCCAATCTGAAACTGAGAGGTGGCATTGTGTTGCCAATTTAAATGGTTAAGTAAAAAAGTGGCTTCAAGACGAAAAAAACCAATGGAGCAGGCTGTCAGAGAAAAACCTCCGCTTCTTGGATGGAGCCTTGTATTTACACAAAAAAACTGCTCACCTTTTTCATTAATCTGCAGAGTTTTTTTTAACTAAAACTGGTCCTCATCACGCTTCCTACCTTAAAACTACAATCGCGGCAGTTTCAAAATACCTAAAACCGCGGGCTGGGACAAATTGACCCCAATTAGTAAAAACCCGTGTTATTATGCTAAAAGTACGCTGTAATTATTTGGTAATAACATTTACTAATTTTTAACATTAAATTCTTATAATACGTGATAAAAATAATAAGATATAATAATATGCAACATTGTATACAGCTAACAAAATAAACAGAGAACGTGAATAAAAATATTTAGTTCCTTATCAGTCGAAATTTCCAGCACAGTTCATGCACATTTTGGGTACCTTATTTTTCAATTCCTACTATTAACTCACACGCTCTCTATATTATTTATTTATTTGTTGGTTTATTTATTTATTTATCTTTGTGAAATTTTTTATCGTTAATAAAATACATTTTAAAGCGCTAAATTGAGCAGAAATTTAATATACATGCTTATTTTGGATAATAATACAATAATTTAATTATAATTAATGAAAATTAATTGATTTGAACTAATTATTCAAGTAATTATAAATACAGCCACGTTGGCGACTTAGCTACCCTTTTGGCGACTTGTGTCAAAACTTGAAAAGGTATTTTTCTCACGTTTTAAAGCATTCAGTTGAACTTAAATTTTATATACACGACTGTTTTGGATGACAATACGATACTTTACAGATAATTAATAAAAATTAATTACCACTTAATGTTATGATTCTGTCATATGTGTATGCAAATTTATATTAGTTGTAACTATTTAATAAAAAGTAGCTTAAATAAAATTTTTCTTTGTTGATCTAAGTAGGAATTGAATTTTTTTTTATATTACCTGTTTTTTTCACAAATTCTCTGGAAATTTTATTAAACCACAATCAAATCAAACTAATTCATTAATTAGAAAATATTATCAAATCCTTCAAAATTACTCTGAATAATGAATGTAAACACATTTTTAGCAGTTAAGTCATTTTAAACGTACACTTTAAAATTGACTTTTTTTATATAGTCTGTACACTTTCCACTTATCTGTATTTTACTGTCAGAACAAATATGTACAGTTTTGATTCTAGACTGGAAATCTGTGCAATGAACCCTTTTTGGCATCTGCGCAGATTCTTCAGTAGTATTAACTTTCTTCTGTGTATCTGACTTGTACTTTCTTTTGTGAATGCACATACTACGCAGCACTTCAATGAGTTGTGTGTGTTGAAGATATTCTCTCCTCATCATCTTTACTATCAACATCAGTGGCAAGCCAGAACTTGGTACAAAATGTATCTGGTTTCATGACATATATTGCGTGAAATGACACCTAGCTTTACACGGAAACAGTTGTTCATCAATAGTTATATATGGTCCTGGTTTAGAGCAAAGTATGAAATTTTCAATAAACTTCTTTAAAACTTCAAAAAGAAAACACAATTATTTATCTGTTTGAAAGTGTTCAGATCGTGTTGTTTTTTTGTGGATTCGCAGAAATTTCATAAGTTCTTTGAATCTATCTCTATCTAGTATTGCTGAGGAAAGGTGGACCCCAAACGACAGACCACAGATTATCAAGCTCTAGATTATTTGCACCGTATATACCTCGAGCATACAAAATTGATATAAAAGCATCTGAAGTCGCTGACCATTCATTTTTTCCCAGTTGATAGTGAGCTTGTTCCTCTGTACAAATTTTGATATGACTAATCATAGGCTCATCAATAAATTATATCCATGAACTAATTGCATAACCATTTTCAATATTTCGCTTTGTATATTTTGTTGAGCCACTTTTTTCTTTGAAAACATTATGTTCAGCAATTCTTCCACACGTACAACTTCCAGAGGTGATGCTTTCCCAATACGTTCCATCATTTCTAAAAAAAGTTCCAGAATTCATTTTATCTGGATTTGAATCTGTTAACTTTTTACGTTTACTTACACATTATGTTTTCTTTCTTAATGTGGTTTTTCTGCTAGTACATTGTACAGGAAAATTAGATTTGGTATCTTACAGGACTGAAAAAGATTTTCCCATTCCAGGAATCGTGGAATTACGAGTTTAGTACTTGGGATTATAATGGAGTTAAAATGACTCATCCCGCGGTTTTAGGTATAAGTATTAAAAACAAAAAAATGATAAGTATTTAACGTATCATATTTTCACGGGTTTTTATTGGTATTAAAATGGGAAAAGTTAAGAAAGTTTCTTTTCAATTCCATTAATAACCTTTTGAGAAAATCGGAATTAAAATTGCTTTTGGGTCAAAATTATCCCATCCGTGGTTCTAGTGTTTAAATATTTTGCACATTTAAAGACAGAACAGCTATGATGCATTAAATAAAAAAAATGTAAGAATACATACTTCTCGAATTCATAAAATTTGAAAACATACTAATTTATTATTTGCAAGTATGTAAATCTTTACCAACACCCATTAACTCTTAAAAGTGCATATTTAAACATTTTAATTTATTTTAAACGCGAGTATTTCCAACGTATTATTATATTTTGAAACTAATTGTTATTTCCCTGGGACTGATTAAGCATGAAACTTAGTTAAACTAGAAACAAAGATGTCTAAATAACTGAATTTAAATTGCGTAGAAAATAATTCCATTTTTCTACTAGATTTTTTCTCGTAGCCTCTAATATAATCATGTAAAATTGCAATGTACTTGACAGTAAATATCCAAAAGATTTACGCCTTGATGTTAATGATGGTATCTCTGCTTCCCAATCAATAAAAATATTCGAAAACAAACAATCGGAAAGAAGAAAACTACACTAAAGACAATTATTTTTACAATGGAGAGGGGGGTAAAGCAAGACTTTTGTTTAGAAATGTTGTAAATGCAGCTACCATAACATGTATGAAGGGGGTTTTTTCTTGATTTTGTTGCGATTTGAAATATGTTCGCAATAAAGCTGCTTACAATGAAAATATTTAAATTAGGAATGGATGCACAATGTTTTACATATACGTGCCACAGATAGTAATGGTAAAAGAAAGTTCTTAGAAAGCAGCATTATTTAAAGACTTCATTTACAGAATTTTAATGGCTGTCCTGTGACGTAGATATTTAAATTCTGAAGAATCGCTATTAAGGAATTTGTGAGTTTTCCTGTACTTTTTGCAAATAATATACTTCCTAATGTATTTTGGAAATATTTCCTTTTCTTTTTGTTTTCTATTCATCAGTAAATATTTCTTCTGTTGTGATTTTTTTTGTGACAAAAAGATCTTTTTAAGCAGACGAAAAAATTTTATGCAACTAAAACTTATGTGACCTCTTATTTAATTCCTGCTATTAGTTCACACTCTCCATATATATATATATATATATATATATATATATATATATAAGCTAATTCGGGGGAAGACGCCAGCTTGTTAATAGTACTTTTATACTTCAATAGATGACAATTTTGAGTGGCTTGAGTAAAGAGTCTAATCCGACATTAAGAGTGGCTTGTGAATTTATCTGAATTAATCACCTTTAATGGCCTTATTTTTCAATCTTGTGAGCATTTAAAGTCGTGTGTACAACTTTTACAATATTTCGATCCTCATATTTAAAGTTTATAAACGTACATGTTATTTTAAATAAGATATTAGCAATGTAAGTGAGTTACGCATACGATACATGTAGAAACGGGCCATAACACTGCCGCAATAAGAAAATAAGCGTGTATGGCATTTCCCCCCTATACTTGGGGGAAGACACCACATGTTTCAGAAATAAATGAAATAAACTTTAATTTTTTTTTAAATTTTATAACACTGTGTATTATCGTATAAAATGTAACTATAATTAACAATTAGGCTGATAGAATAGCACAAGGGATCTCCATAGGAGGAGAATGTGCAAGGCTGAAGTCGACTACTACTTCAGCTTGCTGTAGACCGTTCTGAAAACTAATTATGAAAGAGCTTAATTGTTTTCTTTTAATTTTCTATAGGTATTGTTACTTCACAATTGATTTGGCCACATTTGTCTTATTTTTTTTATTTACTGTGGTGTTGTTGCATCTTACTTTATGACTGGTGGCATCTTCCTCATTTACACTGAAGTACCACTGCATTATGGATAGCAAGGGCTATGCAAATTGTTTAGCGCTGCGCATCATTTATGCGAAAGTGAGGGCTAATAACTACATACTTACCACATACTGTGGTTGTACTAAATTAGTTATTGGAATAGCCAGTTGCCTTATTTAGACGCCTTCGATCGTGGACAAATCGTAGGCGCAAGACGCAAGGTCATTCAATTTCTAAAATCGTCCGACAACTAGGATTTCAAAAACCATAATGTCAACAGTATGCCAAGAATACATGGATGTTGGACAAAAACTTATTGATCTGGCAAACTCCAAAGGACAAGTAGCCTTAACAGTGCGTGGTGAGAAACGACTCAGGCGTATTGTACGTAGCGAGCAAAGCTATGCTTTAGCTCAAATTACCACCAGTTGAATGACGATGCTAGTCATTCAGTCAGTAAATGGACTGTGCAACGCTCACTTCATCATATGGACTTCGGAAGCCCTCGACCTATGAGAGTACCTTTGTTCAATGTTCGCCATCGGGCTACACGTCTTGCCTGGGCAAGAGAGCACAGAGACAGGAGTGTAGAGGACGGTAAACGAGTAGCATGGAGTGATGCGTCTCGATTCTGACTACTTAATGACGTTGGGAGGCTGAGAATATGGCATCAGGCTCATGAAGCTATTAATCCTATATGCAAGTTTGAAATTGTATGAGAGCATGGTGGCTCAATTGTGGTCTGGGTTGTGCTTCGTGGCACAGTTTGGAATCTTTGGTGCGTGTACCAACCTGCCTCAATGTAGTTCGTAACGTAAAGTTGCTGGATGATCACCACCATCTGTTTATGCGGTTCGGTAACCGCACGTTAATGGAGTTCTCCAGTAAAACAACTGTACCTCTCACAAGTTCCGGTTGGCTACTAGCTGGTTTGATGAGCATTCCTCTGACTTTTCTGTCATAAATTAGCCACCTAGAAAGCCAGAACTAAATCCTATTGGGCATATTTAAAATGTTTTGGACAAGGACATGAAAGGCCATCACACAACACCAACAAACATTACTGAATTATGGAGAATTCCAGCAACTATTTGGCAAGTCCTTCCCGTGGAATGTTTTTAGAAACTTGTTGAATCTATGCCTCGTCGTGTGGCAGCCATTATCAAGGTCAAAGGAGGCCCAACTCGTTACCAGGTAGGTATCCCAAATTCAGTGGCACTTCAGTGTATGTGGGGAAGATGCCATAATTAAATTAAATATTTAACATTAAATTTCCTAATTATTTGCATACTAAGAACAGAAATAACTTGCATATATAAACAATTAAATATTGAAAAATAAAGTGTATTTTTTTCATGGTTTTGTTATTTCAAATTTAAATGTACAAATCGAAAACTTCTTAAGTCTGGCATCTTCCTCCGATTTACCTTATAAATTGGTTAAAAGTTTGGAAATTTAGTACACACACTCATCCTTATGCGTAAGTTAAAACAGTATAAGTAAATACGCGTGCACGTAAAATTGCAGGAGTAATACCCAATTAAGTTCTTAAGACTGAAATTCAGATTTAGGGGCAAATATTGTTTAGTAGTGCCGTTACTCCATTCCATTTCTCTGTATTATTATTCTAAGATATAAGAAAAAAATGTAAGAAAATATTCATTTATAGCAGCGTTTCTCAAACTGTGGGGCACCTCCTGGAGGGCGCGATAACCCTGCGAGGGGAGTGCGAGCATATTGAAAATAAAAGGTTTAAAAAATAATTTTGGGGAATGAAGTAAAACATGAAATGTGCTTTCTGACATAATAAAAAATACACATTTAGATTGATATAATTTATATATATCATCTGGTGATCATCAAAAATAAAAAGATTCCACTTCAAATGCTAATTAGCTACCTTTGATCATATAATAAAATATACAAAGACATTTTGTTTGCTTTGCTGTATTTCCACGATGAGAGATTTTATTATTACGTTTCTTTAACCCCTAAAATACTACTTTTGATTATCATATATTTGACCTTCAAACTTATTGGTATGTTTCATTTCGTCTCTTTTTCTTTTACAAAAGTTGTAAACAATATTTTTTGTTGCTTTTTTTCCATGTGAATGAGCTTTACGATTTATAGATAAGCATATTTTGTGCACTTTGAAAGATTATTTGACCAAGATGTATTTTTATGAGTATTCTGAAACATATAATGCATAATGAGAAACGTTTTACACAATCTTTTTTTAGAACTGATATCGATATTTTCACTTTTAACATGGGATTGGTCACATGAGGCGCCGAGTCAACCCAGGCTCAGGAAATCGTTAATTCGGTGAAAACTGTTTATTCGTTAACAGTGACTTTGACAGTATACTCCTATTAGACAGTCTTAATAGGAACTAAAGTTAATTTGTCACAAATATGCCTCTTTTTTGAGAGTGGAAAACATTTTTTACAATCAAGGTACTTGTTTTGATCGAGTTCCCTGCGTAACCACTTTTGTTCAAAAATATTTTCTATGAACATGATACACTTTCCTCATGAAAAACTTTGTGGTTTTGATTGCTGCGTTGTATGACTTATTATGGTTTATAAATGTAAATGAGCAGAATATAAAAAAATGGGCATCTGTGATCTCTATTGAAGGAAGTTGAAACTGATCAAGCAACTAAACAAACTGCTGAAATATTGCATATTGATCAAGATAGCGAAAGTAAATATTAGAAAACGATAGACATGAAACGTTTGAGTTGAATTGAAATTTTCAAATGCTGCCTAAAGAACTCTATGTAGAAAATTAAGAAGCCATAAATGTAGCACTTCGCCTTGTAAAAAAGACACAAAAAAAAATGTTCAAAATACTATTTGTATATCATCAAATGACAGCAAAACTACAATAACGTGAACCAAATAAGACAGTTTTGCTGGAAAATAACGTTTCTTTATTGTTTATGAAAAGGGTCTGTGATTTATGTCCTTTATTAAGGTCACGCACATTTGGAACATTTTCTTTAGTTTTATTGGAATTTTTCTCAAATTATCAAAGAAAAATTGAAAAGTCCTTGAAAGTAGGTAAGTATATTTTCTCTTAATTAAATTATTTCCTGGTATTGTGAATTTTTTCGTGTATGGTAAAAATAATTATAAAATAAATTATAGTTTAAAAACAAACTAAAACACACACTTTTATAATGAATCGAACAAAAAAGTAAAAAAAAATAATTATATATATATAATTTAAAAGTAACATATACAAAATTTAATACTTATCTTGTTCATTTGTACGGTTTATACGGTACGGTTTATGATCGTATTTTAGCTTTATCGCCAAAGTGCATTATTGCTGCATTTAATACATTACTACTTTTTCGGGGAGGGGGCGCGATAAAATTTTGATTGAAAATTGGGTCGCCAGTAGTAAAAGTTAGATAACCACTGCAGTACTGATACATTTATAACTAATTTAACGCTACTAAGTTAAGAACAAGTTTACTAATTACTAATGATTCATTTGTTTGTAATAAATAAAATTATATACAACAATTAACACTTATCTTGATAATTTGTACGGTTTAAGGTTAAAGTCATATTGCAGCTTTACCTATGGTATATTTGAATTTAATACATGATATTTATGTGCAGGGGGGATGAAAATTATGATTGGATATTGGGTCGCAGGTATAAAAATTTGAGAAGCACTAATTTATAGGACTAAAAATAATTTATAACATTACTAAAACCTAAAAGCTATAGTGATTACAGAGATTTACATACACAGAAATAAAGGAAAACAGGAAACCTAAAAGGCCATAGCATAATTTTGCTTTTTATGAACAATATTATGTTTTAAAATTATAAAGTGCAAAAATATTAAATAATCACATACCAACGTGATAACTTTGAATTTCGAAAAATTAAACGTACAATTTTTTGGAGTTTGCTTCCTCTCAGAGAAAAATGTATACTATATGTGGTTAATTGAAATTTTAAAAAAGGCAATGTTTGACTAATATATATATATATATATATATATATATATATATATATATATATATATATATATATATATATATATATAATGCGGTTTATTTTATAGTTTTCATTACAAGTAAGGAGTTTAAGGAACAGAAAACATATTTGCAATTTTTTTTTAAAATTATGTTTCAAAATCAAAAATATAATTAGTTTTTAAAAAATGTATTGAGAGAGAGATGTGTGGATATTTACAGGAATTCCATAAATAAAATGATATAGCTTGTTATTTTTTGTTTTTCACTTATATTTATTTCTAGAAAGAAAGGTGGAACTATATGTATAATAAGGAAATTATCCATGGGAACTCAAATTATCAATGGCAATCTTTTCAATTTAATGCAGAAGGGGCCAAACTATTACACAGACTAAAACAAAAACGAAATCAAACTGCCGTTTTAATTATATTCGGCTGATATATATTAGCTAACATATTCCCGTATGTGGTTAAAATACTTTTTTACAAAAATAAATTCATATTGTAAGAGAAAATTATACTCAGCACATATTAGATGTTGAGTAGATATAAACTACAAAAATTGTGACTCAATAAAAAAAAAACAAGATGCTTATTGGTGATTTTGTATGGCAGATAAAGAATGCTATTCGCAGTTAAAAATCAAGTATAATATGATCCAAAAACTTTGTATTGTTCTATGTTGTTAGATTTTCTTAGAATTGCAGTGTTGAAGCATTAAGGACGAAAAATAGTACAATGATTACTATCGTCTAGATAATTTTTATCTTTAATTATATCATTTTAAATGATAAATATTATCAGTAAACTTGAAGCTTTCATCTCTCTGTTTCACTCTACGTTGTGAAACTTAAACATTCGAATTTCGTAAAAAAATCAAAACCTTTAAGTATATACTCTTTAAAGCTCTACATTAAGCTATGCATTGCGTACTGTTTGTTTTGCGATGAATGATAATGGAAATTAAAAACTTTTCTATAGTTGAGTAAGTTTTGCAAAAGCCTTTTCACACAGTCCATCCTCGCTCATAAAAAAATTCTTCAAAAGGGATTATAATATGTAGAATTTCCTCACGTAAAAACATTTCTTAAATTAACTAATTTAAATGCATGAAAATAATTTATTATTGATTCAGAGAAACTAGGTATTTATCAACGCAATTTGAGTCTCAAGCGTTATGGATAAAAGAACACGATAGACAAAGTTCTAAATGCGAACAATATGTAGCCTTATTACACCTATAAAAGTAGTTAGTGAAACATATTTGGTGATTACATTGATTCTTAATTTATTTCTTTTCTTTCCTAAATGTCCATTTTTTTCCATTTACTGGTATTAATTTTGAACATTTTGAATTTCAAAAAGATCAGTCAGCAAACTTTTATAATTGTATTGTTAAACATCACCAAATGCTTCCGGAATGTGGAATGAAAGAATGCGGAATCTGAATGACAATTGCGTAAAATGCATAGCTTAAGAAGTCATCTATATGTTAATAGACGTTGATTTTACCAAAACATTGCGTTTGTTTCAAGGTTTTGTATAATCACTGAAATAATATACAATACATTAAGGTAAGCAGTATGTATATTTTGCTTTGCCATATATTTATTACAAACTTTACACATAGATATGGTCAACATTTCCATTATCTTGAATATTCATCTATTCAATTCTATGATAAAGAATATACTTCTGAGTGCAAACTTAATGCGACTTTACTTAAAATTTTATTTCAGCTTTGATTTTACGTGCGAGAAAAATTTTCCGTAACACATTTTAATATTTGTCTACATTGAGCATCTCATGTAATTTATCATCAATTTACAAAATTCAGTTGAGATTTTTTGCGAACAGAACTTCATGTTGATTTGCGTATAATTTCGATTAATAATAAGTAATTTATCAAGGAGTATTTCATTTCTTATAACATTTTAATTTATTTTAATAGTAAATTTAGACTGTTATAATTGTTTAAAGATTATTCTAAATTTTTAAAAAAATTGAGAGAGAGAGAGAGAGAAGAAATTGACGAATCAAATACACCTGCGGAATTTTTTCTCAAAGATATGATTTTATTGAAAACTGAAACATGTGTGAACCTAGTCACCAGTTTTGCAAGTGTTTCTACTTTAAAAAGAGAAATGTATGCATAAGTTTGTTATTTTTATATTTAAAATGTTTAGGGAGTTTCAGGAAATAAAATGTTATGGAATGTCAGGAGATGTTATAATTGCTTAAAAATTATTCTAAATTAAAAAAAATGAGAGAGAGAGAGAAGAAATTGACGAATCAAATACACCTGCTGAATTTTTTCTCAAAGATATGATTTTATTGAAAACTGAAACATGAACCTAGTCTCCAGTTTTGCAAGTGCGTGCTTCTACTTTAAAAAGTTAAATGTATGCATAAGTTTGTTATTTTTAGATTTAAAAGTTTTTAATGAGTTTCAGGAAAATAATTTTTAAATATGTTTTTGAATTGTTTATGACTAATTGAAAAACTACCTTTATTATTTGGAAACAATATTTTCCACAATCACTTTATTGCATTTATGTGAATGAAAAATATTTTAAATTGAAATGTTCAAGCATAAAGAAAGAAAACAACTTGCGTCATACAATTTTATGAAATGGTCTTCTTTTGTTTTCTGCTTTTAAGAAAATCAAGAATTATACTATATTGACTTCTATATTTGGTAGCTAGTAAGTTGAACTTCACAGGAGACTAGATCAATGACTCGATCCACCCCCCTTCCCCTATCTTGAAACTACGATATCGCTGGTGTTGTTAGCTAGCTTGTTGAGAGGAGGAGTGACTTAATTAAGGCAAGAATCAATGGGGTAGGTGGTTTTCTCTATTGGGATTGAGAATTGCTATTGGTTGTAGAGTAAGCTTGTGGAGTCTTCTCTTCTCCGAGAAAAAATTTAACTATTGAAATGAGAACACTATTGAGATAAAAATACTAAAACGGAGAAGTTAAAATAAGAACGAGAAAAATTAAAGAATTAATTATCTACGAACTATTCTAGAAGTAGAAAAGCTTTGTGCCTGCCATCTATGTATGCCTTAAGAGCTGGAAATAGTTGCAACAACTTTGGTATTTTTTAACAAGATAGGAAATAATTTTAAAAAGTTAGATTAAGGTATACGACTACGTTCGGAACCGTGAATTTGCAAAAGTGCATAAATGGATAATTTTCGTTATATTTAGCGTCACTTAGATTAGAATATATACATAAGATTGTTTTAAGGACATTTGACAAAAAAAATTATTTAAGTACAATATTTTGGCAAAAAATTAACTTATAATAATCATTATTCCCCAAATGTTCTCCTTTTGTGAAAAATGCTTATATTATGATAATATTTTGCCTGTATATAGCTCAGACCTCTCTACAGAGGCTCAACTAGAACTTTTGAAATATATAACTTAGAAGTAGGTTTATTCATATTTTACGACAACAGAGGGGAGAAATTTTAAGAAAAAAACGCCAATAATTATTTCAATTGGTGGTAACCCTGAAAATAAGCTGAATTTTTCAAAAATTCTAGTTGAGCCTCTGTAGAGAGATTTGAGCTATATACAGGCAAAATATTATTATAATGGAACCATTTTTTTAAAAAAGAGAAAAGTTGGAAAAAAGATTATTCTAAGTTAATTTTTTGCCAAAATATTATATTTAAATAATTTTTTTTGTCAAAATGTCCTTAAACAATTTTTATGCATGTATTCTAATCTGAGTGACACTAAATATGAAAACTATCCATTTATGCTCATTTGTAAAATCATGGTTCCGAAGGTAGTCGGATACCTTTAACTAGAAATTTCTGAAATATTTGTTTCAGTGGTAGATGAATCATGGTATTGACTTGTCTCTTTTTTACTATTATTTTCATTTGAGTTTGAAGATTTTATATTATTTTCCCCCTAACTTCGTAGCTGGTATAACTCATTCAATTTTAATAAATTTTACTTTTTAAATAAACCTGGTATATTATCACATTATTTTCATCTCCTTTTTTTATTTTTTTAAAATTGTACGATATTTTAAACAATTTTAAAGCAGTATAATCTAATTTAGTTAGCGTGTTATAAAGCACTACTGCCACAAAACTCGTCACATATTTTAACTTATTTTAAAAAAATTAATGTCAAGTCAGACAACATAAAAACCTTACATCGTTACTTTGAAAGGGAAATCAATTGTCTAAAAGATTTATCTAAGGCGGTTGCGCAATAAAAAAGCAGACTTTAGTGTCTTCTGAAATGACGTAGTCACTATTACGATAAAATGTTTACCGAGTCTTTTCAAATGTAGTTACTGTAGCGTCAGGTAAAAATCATATTTCCTCATCCTTTTATTTAAGAAATACTAACTGCGTGGAATAGTATTTTACGTCCACACAGAGATGGTCAAACGTTGTACACCCGAAAAATTCTAGTCAATTTTTTTGGCATAAATTGGCAGGCTTGAGCAACCATACGTACTGATAGATATGCCACACAATTCAAACATTCATAGACTTACTACGAAAAGAAACATTTATAATGATGTTCAACTAACATGTTTCTAAACAGATTAAACAAATTTTCAACTGTAATTGTTTGCTTATTAATCTCTCTCTCATAAATAACAAGGGGACCATGGATGACAAACCTGTTAAGCGATGAGATTATGATATTACAATGCCAAGTGCTATAGTTTGAATATTTAAAACGTTTGGCGCAGCTTAGCCAAATTTGGCTCTTGCGCCATTAAATCTACACTCCCTCACTCAATGCCAAGTGAGGACTTTGAGTCTCGATCAAGAGGGACACAATGCGGCACTCCCCCCCTCACACTTGACTTTCTTCGATTGGTTATAATCCTATGTATATAGTACGTAAAATTTAACTAGTAACTATTATTAATAATTTATTTTATTAAATAATGATAATTATTCATTCAATACTGTATTTTTTTACTGTTTTTTGTTTCCACCAATCGACAAAATCGAAAGCATATGTTTGGCGATGTATTGGGGTACGATACGACAATGGTGAGTTTTCAACCCTCGACCCTCTTAATAAACTCTTCTGTGGGTCACGGCTCCCGAAAGATGTATTATGCATCGTTTTCACTACCCAAAAAATATTTAAAACATCAATTAGATCAACATGAGCTTACCATGCTCTCGCAATCATTACCACACAGCTTTTCCGACTGAAGCAGTGATAGTATCTTCTATTTTTGATAGTTTTAATTCTATTGGTTGTTTCTTGTTAAATAATTTTGTTGTAATTACTCTCGAGTTTCAGAGTAAATTATGATTCACTTCGAAAGAACTTGTCTATCAATTATGTGAATGATTTTAATATTAGAAAGACGATCTCCCCTCATCAACATACAGCGAAGAGCTAAAACATTATAAACATCTACTCAATAACACGTTATACCACTTTTTGCCTGCAAAACTGCTGCTACTCACCTTGCCGTATATTCCAAGAGTTCTTGGTAGATGACTGGAAACAGGTTGTACCAACTGTCTAATCGCTGGTTTTGTAAAGTCGAGGTATTCCAACATGAAGACATTTTATCTCTGATCTGCCTTTCTATGAAAACTCAGAAGTTCCGTATTAGATTAAGATCCATTGAGTTAGGCGGCTAAAATATTGAATGGAATTCCTCTTCATGCTCCTCGAATCCTTCTAACACAATTCTAGCCTTTTGACGAGGGATGCTGTCCTGCAGAAAGATACCATTTCCAGTTGGGGAAACAAACGCCATATAAGGACACAATAATCTGTTATTATGCTCAGATAGTCCATCACTTTCACGATCTCTGGTACCAGAACTAAGGGTTTCAGAATCACCTATGAGAACGTTCTCCAAAGCATAATAATGCCATCACTAGTCTGTGTATATCGAGGGAGCAACTGTTCTATTGTGGAAGACAATTCATCCTGACACAATCGTCAATGTGATGAACGTGATTCATTCTACCAGAAAACTCTCAGTCACTTATTTATGATCAAGCCTCAATGATTCTGCGCCCACTTTGGGCAAGTAGGCAATGACTTTTGGTCAGCAGAGGTCCACGAGTGGGACGTTTGCTGTGAAGATCTACACATAAAGTTTCCTCTGAACTGTATGTTCTGAAACACTTGGAACTGCATCGTAGAGGGAGGGCTGTCAACTGACCCAATGTCTAGAATTGATTTTGCTTTACTAAGCGGGGCAATTTCCGACGTCTTTTTCTTTGATGAAGCGTGGAGAGCTGGTGTCTACTTCATGTTTCACCGTTATTTATCCACTTAGAACAAATAATATAAATATATAGCAGAACACGAACACCCTACCAGTCATGGTGTTTTGATGATACTCGTTTGGAGTCTTTGTGTCATTGCAATTTGCTCTCTTTCAAATTCTCTTAGATTATGTACCTTTCGTCTCACTTACAAAAATATGTACAAGTACGGTAGCTTATCTTCCCCAACAGCACTTAGATATTATTCTCTCTTAATCATGCATCTTCTACGTCATTCAGACGAGTGCATTGGAAAATGCGAAGGCGTTCATAATGTTTTGCCCCGGTAATGTGTATATATATTAGGGTAACTGAAAAGTAATGTCTTTTTTGCACAAGTCAATGCTGCTTTACCGTTTATGAGTTCATTGTGTAGTGGAAAGTCGCCCCAGAGATATTTCAAAGTTAAAGTGACTTGTTTCGTTGTGAAAACCTAAACTTTAAATTTTCTTTCCTCATTTTGAGTGAAATGGTGAGCCAAATACCAGAAGAGATTCATATCCACCGTTGCATGCTTTTGGAGTTTCACAAAGGTAGTAATACAACAGTTGCTACCAGAAATATTTGCGGTGTTTACCCAAAGACCTTAGATGTTCGTAAATGCCAAAGGTGGTTTTCTAAATTCAGATCCGGTAATTTCGATCTTTCCGTTTCACATCGATCAGGAAGACCAGCAACTTTAGACAATGACGTTATTAAGGGTGCAAGTGGAAGCAAATCCGCGTCAGACAATCGAGAAACTGTCAAATGCTCTTAACAAACCTTGGTCGATCATCCAAGAACATTTGCAACAGATTGGTAAAACAAACAGAGCAGGTGCTTGGGTTCCGCATAATATGTCTGAAGGAAACAGAGCTAACCGATCAACGATATGCAACGTATTGCTTCAACGGTACAATACAGAACCACTTTTTGGTCGCTTGATCACTGCAGATGCAAAATGGATCCTGTATGATAATCCAAAGTGCAAAAGACAGTGGCTCTCTCCAAATGAACCCCCAAGAAAGACTGCTAAACCAGGTTTACATCCAAAAAAGGTGCTTTTGTGTATTTGGTAGGGCATTCGTGGAATCATCCATTTTGAGGAGCTTAAACTTGGAGAAACTGTTAATGCAGACCTTTATTGTGAATAATTAGATCGACTACATCAATCATTAATTGAAAAGTATCCAGCGATTAGCAATAGAAAAGGCGTAATTTTGCAACACTATAATGCAAGACCGCACTGAGCAAGAAAAACGCTGGAAAAATTAATGGATTGGGGTGGGAGGTATTGCCTCACCCACCATACTCGCCTCACATTGCGACATTGGATTTCCATTTATTTCGTTCAATGCAACACTTCTTAACAAACAAAAAATTTCAAAATTTGGATAATATGAAAAATGCCATCTCCAGATATTTTACTGAAAAACCAATAGTTTTTTATCGATCCGGCATTGGAAATTTGCACACTAGACGCCAAAGGGTTGTTGCCAACGAGGGTGATTACATCATTGACTAAAAAGAAAAACTTGTAAGAAATTTATTTATTCGAATTTACTGTAAAAAACGACATAACTTTCCGGTCCCCCTATAACATATGTGGGCGATTTACCCTAGTTTAGTTACCTAGTACCCGAGTTTAGTTACCCTAGTGGTTATGGTCTCCAAATCTTGACCTGAGTGCCGTGTATTGAAGCCCTGACGTCACAGAAGACACAGCGTGTGTATGTTGCCGATGCAAACTAAATATGTTTGAGCTAGATTCCCACCCCATTAATTAGGAGAGGAGGTACCAGCTAAGGTGTCATCCCCTTCACACTCGACCAAGGTTCAATATTACGAGGTCCATTGCCAATCGCTCTTGTGTTGCTTTCTAGAGCGAGACTAATAAAACTTTTTCACATAGTACAAATAAATTTCCTTTTATACAAAGCTATGATTAAGTTTCACAAACAACTACATTAATTTTCTTTATTATTTTTGATATATGAAAAACAAAATTAATTGTTGATGTTAATTGGGAATGTTTCAATAACAACAGAAAAAAATATATTTCACTTCATCCGAAAAGAAAATTTTACTCATTAAATACCTTTACTTTAATTTGGATTTATCTTAGACATCCTGGTTTGTTTTCTTTTTGACATTATTGATGCAATAAATCATTTCACAGTTTTTGTTGTCATTACTTACTAATCAATCTCATTAAAACTTTGCAAATGAATAAACAGTTTGGAAATATATAGATATAGCCTTAATTAATTAATTATCAGCCATAGCTTGTTCAATGTATTTTTTTATTAGTTATAATTTGTTTGTTAGTTTTTTATTTTATTTTTTTGTTATTGTACGTATTTTTTCATTTTTTTTTTCGTATTACCTCAGTTGGGTTTTTAAATTTTTATGATGAAACAAATTGCAATTATACTAAGAATGGAGTAAAACACTTAACTCTTTTTTTCCCACAGTATATATGCTTCTTAGAAAACCATGCAAAAAATCGTGTAAAGAAATACATGCGACATGGTAAATTTGGGGATGTGCTCCACAACTTTAAAAAATCGTGAAAGATGAAAAATTCATAAATATTTTCCCACAAAAACGCACGAAACAGTAATAATAAAATCTCTGTTACATATTCAAAAAACAAAAGAAATCCGTTTTGTAACAAAAAGAGAAATTAAAATTAGTGCACAATGAAAGTTTAGTCTATACGCCAGCGCGTACAGCATATGAAAATTCAAATTGTAATTAGTAATTAAATAAAGTAAATTGAATTAATTCAAGTAAATAAAGTAAATTAAATTAGCCAACAATAAGTAAAAAAATTATACCGTTTTATTCTTTTTAATAATATTTCGCAATTGTATATATATATATATATATATATATATATAAATTTATTTTCGAGCTTTTAATCCTATTTATGATTTATGTTAGTGTGAGGACCAAGAAATTGGAATTATTTCTAAAACTTTATTTTAATACAAAATTATTAAACTATTTATATTAAATATTCTACGGAAAATTATATTGGAATATGCAGTGATACTGCGAACACAAATGACTCATTTTCCCAACAAATCTGATACGAGAAACAATTTCAATTCAGTTACTTTTTTATGGGCAAATGATACAACAATATTAAAATTGAATACGATATTAGACAAAATCTTATCTATAATGTAAGCAAAAAAATTATAGAACTTTTCTGCAATAAGGAAACCCATTTAAAAGCCTCGTTTTTGAAAAAAATATATCTTCCAAGAAATGTGTAATTAAATTAACTAAGCGAAATAATAGTCTTCCTTAACAAAGCAATGTCCCCAAAAAATAATTATCACTGGAAAATTTTTTAGTTTAGGAAGCCTTTTTACTTACAAAAAATAATTCAATCAATTAAAAAAAATTCTACTTTTTATTTTAGGAAAATAAAGGTAAATCAAACTAAATAAGAAACATATCACTATATTGCAATTTTTTTTCAGAAATTAAATAAGAAATACTTTATTCTTCCTTAAGAATTCTTCCTTACCTTATATTAATTCGGTGGAAAAAGAGTTATCAGACTCACATATATATAAAATATATACACCTATATAGCTATGTTATGAAAATAAAAATTGCTTAAGAAGTTATTAATCCGCTTAGAAGTATTGTTCTATAACAAATAATACCACATGTTTTTATAAAGTTTTATCACATACAAAGTTGATGTTTTTTGTCTGTATAATAAACAAAAAAGCGTTTGATACACATATTCTCTATACCTGTAATATCTTTTATTTATCTTTTTGCTTAGAAATGTAATACATGATCCTTATTTTGTACCTACATTTGATTCCACCAGATAATTAGTTGCCAGATAGCAAAGAATAATGATACGAAAAAAACTTTTTAATATAAAAAAAATATAAAACAACCTTCAGGCATGATATACTGGGGATGTATTACAAACAATACTTTTTCAAATTGGTTTTAATTGGGATAGTATTTTACTTTTATATAAAATTTCAAGGGGTCTGAGGAAAAGCAATAAAACCATATTTTAATAAGTGATATTCCGAACGCAACTCAAAATATATTAGTAAAAATAAAAAAGAACTGGGTTAGATGTCTTTTTTTAAAATGATAATTTTAGTTCATCTTCTCTAATAGGGCTTTTCATTGGTATTTAACTTATGCGAACCTAGTATATTTCCCCAGAAGCTAGTGATGGGAGGTCGCCGGTCCCCAAAGTTACAACGGCAGTTTGTACACTTGCCCTGTTTACAGGAAACGGATTTAAAAGGAATGTGGGGGTGCCTCAGGTCAACGGACTCTATGGCGGGCGAAGCTGTATCCTTACACAGCTTGTTGCCCAATCCGAATTGTAAAATTTACCGCCAGAACTTTGAAGCGGATGATTTTCCGTGTGGTGCGGTCAACCTATATAAGGGTTGGCGCGCGAATTCTCGGGGCTTTTTACTCCTTCTTCGTCTGCCAGAAAAACCCTCCACTGCCGGGAAGCGCACCTGCTACCCGAGGTCAGCCCCATCCGTCGCTCTCTCCCTCTTTCAAAGCTAAGTAGTATTCAGTTATGTGTCACTTAATTTTAATCTTATTTCGCATTATCTGGTGCCAGTGACAGGATTTTAATTTTTTTTTCTTTGCACCATCATTTGGTGCCGGACCAGTCGTCGGAATTTTTTTTTTCTTTTACATCATCTGATGTCGTGAATTTTTTTTCTTGATGGGTCACCGAATAATAGTCCTACTTAATCTGTTAAACATGTGAAGAAAAAAAAATTTTTATGTGTGCTATTCCAGTTGTGAATTTTTTTTTCTTGTAGTATTTTTTTTTTATTATTTAGATACTTAGAGATGTTGTTAATGTATTTTTTTACTTATGCTCTTTGTTAGTATATGTATGTGTGTATTCATTATCTTAACTGATCTAGCTATGATCTCAATTTCTTATGTGTTGATATGTTTGTATTGTGGATTTTAGTGTGTTCAAAATTCTTTTTTCCGTTTAATTAATTCGAGTGTATATTATCATATGGAGTACGTGTTTCGTTGCTAGTTAACAATTTTTTTTTTTTTTGGCCCGAATGTTTGAAGTGGTTCAGTTAATTGATTATGCTTACTGTTCTGAGCGATTTAAGTGTTATGAAGATGTTATTTCCGATAAAAGTTCGTTAGATGTTGCGCTGCTTAAATTAGAGAAATTAACTGTGTTAAATTTTGATAGTAATTGATTAGGTGTTTATGGCTGTAGTACTTGGAATTTGAGATATTGAAGTGATAAGGTTAGTAGTTTTTGAGAAAAGAAAAATTGGTTAAATGTTCATTTGTGCAGTATTTGAATTCAGAGATATTAAAGTGTAAGGAAAAGGTGACGGAAATAGTTATTAAGTGTTCATTATGTTTGCGTTTGGAATTGAAGTTTTTCTTTTTTTCTGAGATGTTAAGGTTTGTCAATTTTTTTGTTTGTTAATCTGATATTCTGGTTGAGATGAGATTTTAATTGTTGGAGCGATGTTGTGTTTGGGGAATAAGTATTGGTTATATCGAATTTTTTTGTGTGGACATGTAGAGCATGTTAGAGCATTGGACTTCGTAAATGCGCTTGATTTGTTGTAATTTTTTTCCCTCTTCTTGTTTCTGTTAAAATTTGATTTGGAGTTGTCATGTAAATTTTTTTTTGGTCATTTTGTCGATTGGAGGTGTTGTGTGACTTTGAGTTATGGCGTTCTTGGCCGATGGGGGAGGACGTCCCATCTCGTTTCGATAGCTGTCCATGTCATTCCGGCGCACTCCTACTCGGAGCATTTTTGTTCACCCCCCACACCTGCCGCGGTCCAGGGATGGAACTGGATGTGGGTTCACTCCGGCGCTTTGCGAGATCAGATATTCGGCCTCTCTTTTTCTCTATAGGGTCGCCATTCTCCCCCCCCCCTTTTTTTTGTTGTTTGTTACTTTTCTCTCAGAGCTACTCGATATTGAAATTTTGGTTTTTCTCTTACATTTAATTCGCATACTTTCCGCTGGAATTTTTTTTTATAACTATGCAACTTGTGTCATGTCGTTTTCTGATGTTTAAGTGAGACATTGTTGTAATTGGTTATTTAATGAATTTTTAGCTCAGAATTTTTTATGCACTTGTTTTATGTCATGTTTGATGTTTTAGCGAGATAAAATTTTGTACTTAGTTTTTTTTTTTTAATGAATTCTAGCTCAAATTTTTTTTTATGCAGTTTGTTTCATGTTTTGATTTGATGCTTAAAGGACATAATGTTGTACGTGGTTAATATCAATTTTAGCTCTAGATAAAAAAAATTTTGATGCTATGTGTTTTATGAAATATGTAAAATTTGTTGTTTGTACTAGGATTGTTATTTAATTTTGCTTTGCGATTCATGTATGCACGTCAATTTTAATTTTATAAATTTTAAGCTTTAAGCCATGTTTGTGACAAAAGTCAAATTTTGGGGTCCATGGACACCTGTCATGAAATTTGAATGTTGTTACTATACATACATATTTGACATTTTTTCATTTATTACATAATTTTGTGTTGTGATTATGATCTAGTATTTTTAAATAATTTTTTTTTCATACAAAAGGTCCCTTTATTGAATAACTTAGTTTATGCTGATTTAATTGTGTATAACTGTGTACTTTCCTGTTAAATTTTGAGTTTGCATACAATGTTAATTTTTTTTTGGTAGCGGTATTTTGTCAGAAGCAATTTTAGTGATAATTTGTGTTAGTGTATTAATTTTAGGTGGCTGTGTATTACTGAATAATGATATCATTGGAATTTATGCTTGTTAAGATATGGATAGAGATGGTTGTTTGAATATGTTCCCTAAGAAATTATGTTGAAACTTAACTTTATTTTGCTCATGTTGTTTTGTTCTGCTATATGATTGCTAACTTTAATTTAAAATTTTCTAGTGTTTCGGATAGGTGCTTCAATGCTCATTTAATTTTTGTGTTGTTTGTTTTGCTATAGATTTGGAATTTTTTTTTTACTCAGGGCTCTAGTTAAATTGTGGTTTGGTTAAATTAATATGCAGTCAATCATTCTGTCTCGGTTGTGTGCTAAACTGTACTAGGAATTGAATGTTTTGTTTGATGTCGATATAGTACTTCTGTTGGGTTAGATTAATTGTGGTTTGGTTAAATGAATGTGCAGTCAATCATTCTGTCTCGGTTGTGTGCTAAACTGTACTAGGAATTTAATGTTTTGGTTGATGTTAATATAGTGTTTTTTGTTGATTTAGGTTAACTTGTTTTGATTAATGGTAGCGCTCAGGTAGATTATTGAATTGAGTGTTGAGGTTGATTTAATTTTTTTTTTAGGTTTTGGTTTTAATTGTAGTTTTGCATTGTTATTTGGAAATAAGTTTTTGGTCAGATAATGGTATTGTTAAATTTTATGTTTTGTGTACGCGTAGTTGTGTTAGCTTTTGAGTTTGGTTTTGGCTAAAGAGAATTTTGATTTAGTATTGTTTGTTTTAGATATTGAGTTTGATAATTTTTTGGTTTGAAAATGTTGAAGATGATTAGGTGTAATTTTTTTTTTTTATTAATTGTTAAAGGAGTTGGATAAGTTGAGTTCAGGATTTTTGTGGAATATTTGAAAGTTATTTGAAGGAGATAGATAAAGTTTGCACTGATGAATTTGTTGAATAATTGAGAAAGTTTTTTTTCATGGAGATAGATAAGTTTGCGTTCGAAGTACGTTTATTCGATAGTTGTTTTTGTGGAAATGGATAATTGAGTTGAAAAGAAAGTCACAGGGTTTATTTGATAAAATTGTTTGATGTACAGAAGGATATTTTGATTTAAGGATTTTGGGGCAAGGAAATTGAGTTGATATAATTATACGGTGTAATTGAGAACGTTGTTTTGATGTAGATAGGGGTAATCTGAGTTAATGATTTCGTACGGTTTCGAGTAATTAAGTTGATGAACATAGATAAGTTTAATTAATGATTTGTGGTATATTTAAGGATGTTTTGAGATGAATCTAGAAAGTTCGAGTTGAGGATTATGTGAGATTTTGTTAAAGAAGCTGATGAGCAAAGATGGGTTTTAGTTAATGGTATTGTGGAGCAATCGATTGATTATTTTGAAGTTGCAGATAAGTTTAGTTAGTGTTATTGAGGAATAAGATGTGAACGATCTGAGGTAAAGGCATTTTTGGATTATCGAGGAATCATTTTAAGGTTACTGAGAATTCTAGGTTGGTGTCATAGAATGATATTTGAGTTATTAATTGATGATTTTCGATGAATTGAGTTAGCGGTATTGTTGTAAATCGCAGATCTTGTGGTTTTTTTCGTGTTTGTATATTTGTTGCGCGTATAGTGAAACATTTTGAGTTTTTTATATTATCTGGACTTGATACATTGTCTTTACATAGATTGTTGAAAAGTTATGTTGATGAGTTAAGCGATATTTTTTTTTTTTATTTTGAATTTATGTTTAATTATGTGTATACTTGCAATAATTTTCTTTTAGTTAAATTCTTTTACTCTGTATGTGTCGCCTCATGACTTGGGTTGCATATCAATTTTATGTTTTTAATTTTTTTTTCTGAAATTTTCAACTGCATTTGTGATTTCTGAATTCATTTCCCAAATGGAAATTCGAATGTATTGAATGTAGAAGAAATTTTTCTTCCTCTCAAATTTATTTTAAAAGTATTAATCCTGATATAGTTAATATTTTTTATAATCGGATTTGCATGTTTTTTTCTCTTTCTGCCTTTGTAAACATTGGGGATGCATCTGATCAAATGCACACTCATCGTTTGCAATTCTAAATTTAATTACACTAATTTTTTCTTTATTTCAAATTGTAACCAATGCTCGTAGTGAATTTCTAAATTCCTTAGGCTACTCAGCATTCGTGAGGTTATAAATTTTTTTTACCAAGTTTATACTACTCGTTAATTTAGAGAATTAAATTTGCAGATCTGAATTAATTACATCAATTATTTTTAAACTTTTTTTTTTGTAACTAATGCTTGTAGTGATTTTTTTAATTTCTTAGGCTATTAAGCATTCTCGAGGTTATAGCATTTTTTTTTCATCTATGCACACCCATTGTTTCAATTTCTAATTTTTTTCACTCTTTTAAATTCATTTTTTTAC
Source organism: Trichonephila clavipes (assembly GCA_019973935.1). Lineage (NCBI taxonomy): Eukaryota > Metazoa > Arthropoda > Arachnida > Araneae > Nephilidae > Trichonephila > Trichonephila clavipes. The sequence goes on from BMAU01013558.1 coordinate 29,696, forward strand.
GAAAGATTGTTTCAATTTCTAATTTTTCACTTTGAATTAATTTTTTACGAAAGATTGTTATCGATGCCTGCTTGGTGAACCACTGCAATTTCTTATGCTTTGAGTACTGTTGAAAGGTTAAAATAGTAATTTTGTTTGGTGGTCTGGGGTTACACTTCACATTAGTCGTGTCAGATTTGATGTTAAACGATTATGAGGTGTCTGTTTCCTTAAGCTATGTTTGTATTGATTATATATGTGTTTTCACTAGTACTCATTTCTTATCACAAAGCATTTGTTCGATGCGTATATGTGGTTATTGTGAGGTAGCGAAGCTGTTATATATGCAATTTTGATTTTACTATGTCGCTACTCGTCTTATTTTTTTATTTAGTGTTTCAATGGCACATGTTTCTTTGTGATTATTCGATTATTTCTATT
>BMAU01013568.1:0-13475 GCA_019973935.1 Trichonephila clavipes
AGTGCTTCGTGATGAGAATTAATGGTTCAAAGAGCATAACATGCAAATGTAAGGTTTTGTCATATTTTTCCGCAAATCTTTGAGTGGATTTATGAAATGTGCAAATAAAAGACTAAGGGGACAGCGTTTTACAAATGCTGCATATAAATATTTAACTTTAATTGTATAGCCAGACTGCAGATGCATGCATTCACAATAGATGAGCCGGTTTATATTTTTTCATTATCTTAATTACTGCTTTATCAGATCAAAAAATATCACAGTAGAACTAAGTAGTAAATTAAATGGTTTGCCAGGTGAATTTATTTACTTCTTTTTAAAAAACTAATGCTTTGCTACATATAAAATGACACTACATATAAAGTAGAGCGTAAAAGAAAGTATATTGTATTGCTCTCCCACTCCAGGCTGTTTTACATTTTTATAGATGCCACAAATTTGAAGGTAGTACCTGATGCTTAAATTTGTCGAGCTTAAAAAAGCAGCCATGCTAAACTAAAAGCTTTTGCTTTCTAAGCATTTACATACTATATCTATTCAAAAATGGTACCTCATGATTTATTCAAAAAAGTGTGCCTATAAGTAGCGTTTACAGATCTATCTCTCTTTTGGGGGAAAGAGATTATAGTCTGAAAAACACGTAGACAAGAGAAAGTGCCGAGGGGTAATTTCTACGGTAAAAATTAAAAATCTGTTGGCTTATGGGGGTGATTGAACCCCCAAATACCACCTTTGGGGGCTCCACTGTTTATAGGGTCATAAAAAACTATAGTGCCTGTCCCGAGACTTTTTAAAGCTCTCCTGCAAATTGTAATTAGAATTTCATATAAAAAATCTTATGCACAGTAAATAAATAAAAACTATACAATGAGGATAAAGATTTTATGTGAGAATATTGAAATAAACTCTCTTACTCATAGCCATCAAACCTGACAACATATCAAATTATTCAGAAACTGAATAAAAATAATGTAAAGTTTTTATTTCTATCAAATTTTAATGAATTGAAGTACAGTAATACCTCGAACTTAAGCGATAGGTGGGCCTGAATGATAACCGCGTAAATCGAATTCGCTTAAGTCGGGGTATAATTTCGCCTATAAATGCACATAAATTATTTTTAGCTGGGGCCGGAGACAAAAGAAAATAATAATTTAGAAAAAAAAAAATGTTTAAGAAAATCTTAGATAACACAAATACAAAATCTCAAATCGAAATTATTTTTATGTAGAAAGTTTCGTTAAAGTCTGTCGTCTCAAAGAATTCTTTTTTCTTCCGCAAAATTTCTTCGTAACACGTAAATAATTTTTTTTATTTCTTATTAAATCGAAAAAACAAGTTCTCTTTGTTGGAGTCTATATTTTCTAAAATGCATAACCCTTTTTCAATTAAGGTATCCGACTCCTCTAAAATCATGATTTTTTACAAAAATTGACAAATTTTGCTTATGATTTTATTTTATAGGCCATCCTATTAGCTTAGTAAAAATACCAAACTTTTTATTTTTTATTCCCTAGAACAAAAGCTACAAGTGTTTTAGTAAAAGCAAATGCCATAACTTTTCACAAGGTGTCAGACTTTCAAATGCGTTTTACTCGAAATGTGTTTTTTGCGAAAAGTTCAAACGGGGACAGTGATTGATCAAAAAGTTTTGAAAATAATTTGCTGAAATTTTTTGTGTATGTTCTGCATAACAGTAGAAGTGTTTTGACCTTCAGATTTATCAATCACTGTTTTACTTCAAAATTTACAGTCCTTTATGAGAATATAATCACTGTCTTTTTAAGCAATTTCATATAATCACTAAGATTGATTGAATATTAACGTCGCACTGTTCAGCTACACGAGGGCTTTTGGCGACTAACCACGTAATTTTGAACCATGGTCAAGTGACGTGGACGACACCTGAGCTGGCACTCCCCTCTCCTAACTACCACATCACACCAACGGGAGGACGTTTCAGCTCTCGACAGATTTAACGTGTATCGCTGCCCTACATGGCGGGTCTTTAGTGGTACTGGGCTCGAACTCGTGACAAGGCAAGCCACGATCCGATACCTATACCACTCGGCTACCGCGGCCACATATAATCACTAAGATAAAGTGCTCTAGTTTTTGTAAAAATTAAAATATCTCTTGTCTTGAAAGTCACTTCAAACATGAATAAAGTAACATATCAAAATTGAGAATTTGTTCATAAAATTTTTTTACAGAGTGGACCCCGTTTATATATATGTAATTTTTTGTACATTTTTACCATTTTTTCCCCATTTTAATAATAATAATTTTTTTCTGCTTTCCATTTTAGGACTTTTTTTCTTAAAATATACTAAATAATTCTAAAAATCACAAAAAAAAATCCCCATATTTCCATTTTTTCAAAAAGTTGTCGCAAGGAGTCGAATACCTTAAATTGAGGCCTTCCATCAAATTCCCAGCCGCCATTCGATCTTCTAATAGAACTGGGTCTAAAAATTCAAGTTCTTCAAAGTCTTGCCCATGCATTTCTATGAGCTTATCAATGGTCAGCTTATGATTGTGGGATACACACCGTAGATAAAAAAAATAAATAACACAAAATAAAATATTATGGTTAAGCGTCGATTCCGCGCGATACGTCCGATCATGTACGTTAGCTAAATAGGAAGCGGGGGATGAGTAATCAAGTTGTGTAACACTCAAACAAACGACGAATCGACCGGATTTGAAAATCGCGTAACTCTGTGTTCGCGTAAGTCGAGGTATTACTGTGTATTTTTTCCCACAATTATATATATAGTTTTTCATAAAAGCTTGACAGTTTGAAAGAAATCATTTACATGCATCATCTTGTAATATGTTTAGGAATAACGTAAAATTGCTTCGTCAATAAAATTATTGTGGTTAAAAAATTTTTAATGAGAAGTTAAGAATATATATATATGACGAAAAGGGGAAGTATGTAAAAGTTGAAATGTAGAACAGCTTCACAGAGTAAAGAGTTATCTCGATTATAATAAATATTTAAATAAAGTCTCTTTATATCTGTGTTTACAATATTAATCTTTAAAAAAATACCCTATTAATATAAAATAAACGGACAAAAACATTAATTAAGTTCAAATAATTGGCTCAGTTATTTCTAACATTTTCTCAGACATTTCTGATATAATTAGTCAATATATCGAGTGAAAATATTCAGCACACAGATTTTTTTATACATAGTTTCATACTTCAATCATGTGTTAAGGTGTAAAATTCTTACAAATTACTCTCATTGCGAGAAAAAATATGTAACACTTTGCTGTTTTGGGTAGATATAAAAGAGCTCCTTCCTGTTTTTATAAGCTCACTAACCCTACAAATAAAGGTAGATCATTAAAATCGCCTCCCCATTTTATCATACATTCTTATAGAAAAAATGCGTGATGAACAGTTTTTCTTTCTTATTAATTCAATAGAAAGTACATACTCTTAAAAGGCAGATATTAATGAAGAGTTGTGAACTATTTTTCATTAGCAATTGCATCATCTACGTAATATTAGAAAAGAATTCATAGAACTATACTGTTAATATACCTTTAAAAAATGTCTTCAATGTCTCTCTCTCTATTTTTTGTATATGTGTAAATAACAATGTAGAGGTGGCATGATAGACAATAAAGAAATACATTTACTTTCTCAGTAAGGAAATAAATTTACATTTATAAATCAGGGAGCCAAAAATATTCGCCTGTATCGAAAGGAAATTTTTTTTAGAAAAATAAGCAAATTAAAAATTATATATTAATACTTACCAAGCTTTTGGATAATCCTTGTTAAATTTTTATCGAATATTTATTTAAAGTTAAGAAATGCTTGACAGCATTAAATAATGAAATAGCTCATTTAAATCAATATCAATTAATTACAATATAAATAAACCATGTTATTTTGATAACAGAAATTTAGTATTAAAGCTCAAATAATTTTAAAAAGGGATAATCCCTTTTTTTTAACAAAAATAGAAACTAATTTATTGAAAAAAGCATATGAATTACATGAAAATGTTCAAAAGTTTACGTTCTCAGCCATTTTGAACTGAAACATGAGAAATATATAGTTAATTAAAAACCCTAACGGCACAGGCAGAAAATGAAAATTTTATTTGACTTCTAAAGAAACATAATTTATACGTAGTATTTCTGACAAATACTGCACCAGCAACGGGCAATGTAAAAATACTGCCTTGAAAGGATAAAACATAACGTAATTTTCTCTAACTTAAGAAGTTTAGCTTTTTTCATGAAGTTATTGAGGCAAAATTTTTATTTCTGTTTTCTTCATAATCCTGTTAAGAGCTTGAAATATGCGTAAACCTGATTCAAAAAATTTTCATTCTAAAGTAACAGACTTTAGAAGAAGTTTAACTCAAATTATAGGTTGTTACGTAATGTGAATAAAATGACAACAAAGTACTTGGAAATCTATTGATTACAACTGAAGGATAACTTTTTTGTTTTTTTAGAGTAAAAAACTGCGTTTGAAATGCACTTCAGAATGCATCAGCTATGTATCTTTTTATTGTGATCTATACTTTAATAACTATTGTTCATTTATAAGTATTGTAACATGAACATTGATTAAAAAGGCCACAAAATCTTACAGCTCCAGAGCCTGGACCGATATCTTATTTTCCAGAATTTTATGGTAAGCTAAATGTGGATGTCTTAGCGCTTTCACTATTTGATAAAATCGAATCTCTTCCAAAGTACTTTTCAAAGATATCTACTTCACCTGAAAGAAATCCTTAGAAGCTATTGCAATTTTTATATAATAACAACTGATGTCTAATTTGGCGATTATATGGGTCCAAATTACCAGGCCTCTGACTATCTGATTCCCTGCCCATTTTAATAAGAGTATTCATATCTAACAAGCAATTTATCTAAATTTTTTTATAAATCATTAGGAATTATGTTGAGAATCATGCTTCATTAAATATCCTATAAGCAATAAAAAACAAAGACAACATACGTGTATATAAATATCATAAAAAATCAATTGAAAAAGTCAGGGATCTATTGAAAATAGATGCTTGATTTTTCGTATGTTATCTAAGAGAATTTTTTATTATATTTTACTTATATATATATATTTAAATTTACCTAATTATTGCTTTTATTAGCATGTAACAAGTTTTCAGGGAAGTTCTTTATATTTTACGCATTGAATTATGTATAAACAATCCGACAACGAAAAAACCAAATTTCAATGATGGATACCCTATTTGACCCCTTTTGTTTCTTACAATTTGAAAATTTAACAAAACTTCTAGAAATAAGGCAAGAATTTCGAGTATTTGACCACATTTTATCTGAGAGAGAGTTTATCAAATGTATTCTTAACCTATTCTCAGAAAATTGCATAATCTTTTTCTCGCACGAAAAGAATGTTCGCTCATAAAAATGCAGAAAATTTCGTAAGTAATAATTTTTTTAAAAAAAAGTTGCCTTTATTTAATGTAAGAAAATATTTTCCCAGGAAATTATAAGATTTATAAATTACCTTTGCGGGAGTTGGTTTTATGAAAACTTAAAATAATACTCACTTCAAATTCGGTTGTATTATCTCCCGACCTTCTTTTATCTTCAATACCCCTAAACATTTCTTCACAAAACTTTGGCACAATGCCTAAAAGTCAAAGTAGAAAATTAAGTTAAATAGCAATATTATTAGGATAAAGATTTTGTCTATACGTAAAATCATTAAAATCTTAGAAATACTTTTCTTGAAAGTTATATTTTTTTGGATATCCACAACAAAGCTTTAGGATGCTTTTGAACATCAACAATTGCAAAACCAGAGAATGAAGTGAGATCATGTGTGTGTGTGTGTGTGTGTGGAGGATAAATTGATTAAACATTAAGAATATATATATATATGGAATGAGCCTACTGTGAGGCTCTCTGCCGAAAACTTTTACGTTTCAACTTCAGAGAGTGGTTATATTCCCTCGATATGACAATAAGTTACAAGTATTCTTGAAAATTACTCATAATTCTACTTTCTAATCCCGCATCTATTTAAAAAAAAGGCATTTTCTTAGACGTCTCAGTAAATATTTTTCTCGGTGTTAAGTACTTTGCCAGTACAAGATCTTTAAATTAATAATTGATTTAAGGTTCAATAATCAAATTCATGGATTATTTGAAGAGCTTTAAAAATGAAATGGATATTTTCTTCATCATATGTGGAATTTTCTAATGCGTGGTAGTCAAGTTATCTATAATGTTCATCTGATCATGTATATTTCCAAATGTATTACTGCATTGGTACAACATAGGTCTCTTTATTGTAAGCATAATTTCTCTTAAAACTATAACATTAAAAAATACCTCTGTTAGCACCGTATCCAATGACTGACCATGACTTTCCAGATCCGGTTTGGCCATAAGCAAAAAGAGCTGAATTGTACCCATCCCAAGCATTCCTCAGAACTCCTCGTCCTAGATCTCCATACACTCGTTCCTAAAAAAATACATCGTTGCATGTAAAAAAGGCAGTGTAAAATAATTACAGATCATTGTTGAAATAACAAGAAAATAAAAATAGATAATTGCCAATCAAAGGTCTATAACAGGGATGGCGAACCAATGGCACGCGACACAATATTTAGGGCACGCCCCTGATCAAAACGGTTTGCACTTTAGATCAAAATAACGAAGTTTACATTGAAGTATTATGATAAACGCGAGTAATTTGTAGCGGTGTGGTGGGGAGCACACTCGTTTGCTATTATCTTGCCTTAGTTACGCCATGGACTGCAATTGCTAATGATTTGAAGTTTGTCTACGCACAGCATAGTCAGTTTCATTAACACTCTACTCTATTTTAAAGTTTCTTTGTACAGAGTGTTTTTCTTTTCAGGTATAGAAGTTTAAGTTGGCATTACTTTCCAAGATGGCGACCGATTTAACAGCTGTCAAGTGATTTATTCTCAGTTTGGTTTGGCAATTCATCATGAATAGACTCACGCCTGAACAACGCTTTCAAATTGTGCAATTTTATTTCGAAAATAATGGTCGATTTTCATAAGCGAATTTTGTTTAGCGATGAAGCGCACTTCTGGTTGAATGGCTACGTCAACAAACAAAACTGCCGCATTTGGAGTGAAGCTAATCCACAAGTGTATGTCGAAACACCGTTACGTCCAGAAAAACTGACTGTTTGGTGCGCTTTATGGGCTGGTGGAATCCTTCTTCAAAAACGATGAAGGCCACAACGTTACAGTCAATGGTGATCGGTATAGAGCCATGATTACTACCTTTTTCATTCCTGAATTGAACAATCATGATGTCCAGGAGTTGTGGTTCCAACAAGACGGCGCAACATGTCACACACTCGTGCCACAATCGATTTATTGAAAGACACGTTTGGTGACCGCCTAATTTCACGTTTTGGACCTGTGACTTGGCCTCCAAGATCTTGTGATTTAACACCGCTAGACTATTTTTTGTGGGTCTATGTAAAGTCATTGGTCTATGCGGATAAGCCACAAACGCTTGACCATTTGGAAGACAACATTCGCCGTGTTATTGCCGATATACGGCCACAAATGTTGGAAAAAGTCATCGAAAATTGGACGTCCAGATTGGACTACATCCGAGCCAGCCGTGGCAGTCCTATGCCAGAAATCATATTTAAAATGTAATGCCACAAGATTATCTTTCGAATAAAAAAATTCATGTCAATCGAATAATACATCGTTGTTTTATTGCAATTTAAAGTTCTATACCTCTCAAAAAAACACCCTTTATTATATTTACGATTTCGAACCATTATTTAACATGGCTAGTTCAGCAAAAAGACAATTAGTGGAAAATAATTAATGCAACAGAGAATTTCGAACTTGATGGATCGAGAAATATGGCATGATTAGTAAGAACGACAGTGATGTGGGTTTCATGTTTTGAAACAGTTTCATGTAGAATATCGTCTGTAAAACGGATTACGGACACATTTAACTTTTCGAAGAATCTGGCTTATGTTATATTAACCATATTTTCATTTGCCTTTGCCTGCGAGTCTTTATTTTCAGAGATCAATAACATTAAAGACTCACTTAGAAACCGTTTGGCAGATGATTCGAATTCAGTATGCAATCTACTAAAAGTAGCATCTTACAATCCTGATATGTTATTTATCATCGAATCTGCGACAACAGAGGACACACTAATGTTGCTTCAAAATTTGAATTGCACGTGTAATTAAAACATTTGCTACTATACAGCGCAGAATTTTTTTTTCGTAGTAAATAGAGTTGTGTGTGTGTGGTTGCTTGTATTTAGTTTTATTATTTGTCCAATAAACACAAGTCAAAATTATTTGATGGCACGTCTATACCTCATTAAACATTTCTTCAGAAAAAATGGCACGTGGATCTACAAAGGTTCGCCAACCCTGGTCTATAAGAATAACTTTTGTAATCGAAATGAGAATAAGAGAAGTAAAAAAAAAAATACAGTTAAACTAGATGAAATGTTTTGTTTTGACGTATTAATTTTACAATAATACATATAAACCTGGGCTGCGTGGAAGTAGAATTCAAGTCAAACTAAGGGAATAACTTTGAATAAAGCTATAAATGATAAAGCCCATTTAAACGGATTATTAGATTGGAAAAGATATTTCAAACAGTTTATCAGTTTAAATATTTGAGACTAGCAATATAAAATGCACAACAATCTAGTTTTAAAATAAGACTGAATACATTAATGATCAACAAAAATACTTTTCACTCAGAAAATCTGGAAATAACAAGTACGAAAATGTTCATCATCGTAATTCCTCGTCTTTTAATGAAAATAATCAAGCGTAATATGGCATAAAATTGTTGACTAAATCCCTGAAGTATATATACATTTGTGAATTTTTTTTTCAAACTTATTTCATTTTTTTACTTTTTACTTTAGCTTGAGAATAGCAAATTTTGACTATATATATATATATATATATATATCTGTATTTAGGGCTACTAATAATATATATATCTGTCTTTTAGGGCTACTAATAAGCATACATTCATGCTCTTGGGATTGTGAGAGCTATAATACATCCCAGGTTTCTTTATACATTGTCATTATTTATTCCCTGGTGCTAATTTTCATAGTATATGTGATAAATTCAAAGTAATAGTAAAAGTTTTGAAAAATTAGAAACTTTAATTTCCAAAAGGATAATAAAAAATACGTTTTAAATGAGGTACAACTAAGAAAAATTGTCTAATTTACCTGATCACAGAACTTTGCTCCATTTGGCTGTGTTGGATCTTGAGTACAATATCCATTGGGTAGTTCCTTAAAGCCATCATGGGACCAATAACTATGATCGTAAGTAAATTTTTTAACAGGATCACTTGGATCATCAGGATTCGTCAGGAATGTAGTGTTTCCCGACATTTGAACAATGGACTTGGCATTTCTTTGTTTTTCCCGTTGGTTTTGATCATGTTAAGCAAAATGCTCAAATACATGAAAATGTCCTTTTTATATAATCTTAATTAAGTTTGCCTTTCATTGAAGTAGTAATATTTAATCTCTATGAAAAATATTTTACAGTGAAAACATATTTTTTAAAATTCGACTGATATCCATGTTACCTTTTAAAAAACAAAATGATTGCCTAAAATAATTTTGCATTCAATATAATTTAACTTTTTTTATCTTTACTTGATTATTAAAATAAAAAACAGAGCAAAGATAATAAATTATAATAGTACCAAAAAAATAAAACATTTTATAAAGTCTTACTCAATTTTTATCATTTTCATTGATATAATTAAAAATATTGTGAAAGTATTTTTTGATACTTTTTCTATTGTAAGATTTAAAAAAAGAAAAACAAATAAAGATTTATAGTTATTAATAAGACTATGTTTATATTTCATTTTTACATAACATTACTATATTTCACTGCAAAAAATTACCAAAAATTATAAGATTAAAGCAAGAAGCAACCAATCGTTCACGTGATTTATGTTGAAATAGTTTGAATTCACAAAATTTCAATTTGAAACTGGGTTTAAATGAATACTTTTGTAATATTAAAAGCCTGTACTCTCTCTTTCACTCTCAAAATTCAGTTGGAATGACGTTTTAAAGTTTAAATAGTCTGATAAAATATTCACGACTAGTGAAAAGTTTTCTGAAAATGCTTTGAACTTAATAACCATATTTTGCTCTAAATGAAGAATATTTTATAGGCTTGAATATAAATAATGACCTTGTTGTTTATATTCTTATGAAAATAAATTTATATGAACAAGTGTCCTTTCATATTCATGCGAAATTTATAAAATCAAACAGATATAAATAACTAAAAGGAAAACCATAGTAAACCAGTCTTTTAACTGATATTGGACGTCTGAAAAATTTAACTCCACGTAAGTAATTGACATATTTAGTGCTAAGTTATGCTATCTTAAAGTAAATTATATCACTTCTCTCTCTCTCTCTCTCTATATATATAATACTGTAACAAGTTACTTTCAAAAAATGCATAGACTGCTCATTTGAAACAAAAAAAAATGCCTTTTAGATTAATTAAATTTGTTTCATACATTTTGTTCCTTATTTTACTCATTCCTTTTTAAATCATTTATATATATATTTTTTGTTTCTTTAAACAAATTTACATGCATAAACTAAATAAAAATGTGTTAATACAGAATTCATTAAACAAATGACATAAAAGTGAAACACAAAAGAATAAGAAATTTGCTGATACAATTTAATATAAAATTTACAAACATTTCGGAATTGTGTGTATGTAGAAACACCATTATTCTTGAAAGAAAGCTTTCCTGGTAAAAGAAAATACTAGTTTATAGGAATATTTAACAATTAAAAAATTAATAGCTGTATTGATATATCATTTTAGGATTAAATATTTTAATTCTTTTTTTAAAAAAATAGAAGACAAAAAATTTTAGAACATTCTCAGATTTTTTCAATAATTCCATTATAAATACACTTCGTACAAATCAATGCAGATGAAATTCTACCCGATGCTTACAAACTCTAAATATATTAGAATTCAGTATAAAAATTTTTGTGCTTTCACTAAATAGGAAAAACTAAATATTTTTTTTAAAATTTTATGTTTCATTATTAACACACTGAAGCTGTTAATTACCTATATACATATACTCACAATTTCTTCTAAACATTATCATTCAGTGCTCAAACCTTTGATAAGCTCTGGTTTTTCCTACAATCATATAAATAATGTGAACAGCCCTTAAGACTCAAAATAAAGAAATATAGTCAAGGAAAAACTGGACCTTTACAGATATCGTGAGGTCAAACATTTATCTAAATATTATCATTATGTATATTTTTTTATCATTTTTTTCAACTGTGATAATGCTCATGATCTGAATTGTGCGTGTTGACACATGTTGATCAATAAAAAATTTTCAAGGAAAAACTGGACCTTTACAGATATCGTGGATTAAACATTTATCTAAATATTATCTTTGATCGCTTTCGTGACAAATTCCAACAGATTGTCGTGCACGCAAACTCTTCTATTCGTTGAATTTCATGTATTGCATATGGTGATTGCATGTAAACATATGATTTGTAAAGGAAATCCCAATTTAAGAGTGATTTCAGTTTTGGCAAACGATGAATTGGTTAAATACGTGTGTGCGACTAAGCTTTCAAATCATTAATTAAATATTAGGCCTTTTTTTAATATTCAGCTATATTTTTTTAATTATCGGCTCAGCTATTCAGTCGAATACTTTGAAATGTTTGCTACAAGGCAATAATATTTTTTAAATTTTCAATAGATATGCGCAGAGGGTATAATAATTCAATCAATAATATGAAAAAGTTAATTGATTTAAGACAAAAAACTTGTATTAAAGATTATCATTTGATTTTTCCAAATATAACATTTTCAAGGTAAACTTTTTTAAAAATTAAAGGCTATAGAGAACAGATGACTAAACTAAAACTATTTATACACTGCTGGACAATTGCTAAGGACGGATAACAGTATCATCCATAGCAACCACAAAATGAAAGGAAGCAAAATGTGGAAAATTAGAATAAGTGCGGGATATTAGTAAGAAGAAGTATGAGTATGCAAATTTTTTTCCACGTCTGTTCATCACGTGATAGCGTTCATAAGAGCTTTAAAGGTTTTGACGCGTGTGGACAGTTGTTGTTTCAAGTCAAAGTTTTACAGGAAAGATTTAATAAACGAGCTTAAAATTTTTGGCATGTCTTCCCGACATCACATAGATGATTTTATGCGTGGCCGAATTATTGGAAAAATCGAAGAAGGGCGAAAAATAACAGATGTTGCCAGGGAGTTCGACATCGCTCACAGCGTTGTTTCACGGCTGTGGAAGTCATTTAAAACTACTGGAATGTGTAGTAGACGGCACGGGGGAGTTCGTGTTAGAAGTACGACGCCTGCGGAAGACAGATATATCGTCCTATCAGCAAAAAGGAACAGGCGCATCACAGCTCAGCATGTGGCAAATCAGTTTCTTGCTGCCTCAGGAAAGCAGATCTCCCGAAAAATTGTTGCCAGACGTTTGAGGGGAGGAGGACTATACGCACGCAGACCTGTTGTGTGTGTCCCATTGAACAGACAGCACCGTACTGCCCCTTTGCAATGGTGTCGTGAGCATCACAATTGGACTGAACAGGACTGGGCATGCGTACTATTCTCAGATGAGAGTAGGTTCAGTCTGTCATCGGATTGTAGACGCCAACTGATCTGGCGCGAGAGTGGTACTGCTTATCGTCCAGAAAATATCCAGGAAAAGGACCGATATCCGACATGCAGTATCATGGTGTGGGCTGGCATCATGATCAATGGCCGCACGCGCCTACATGTGGTTGCGAATGGGACTATGACGGACCAACGATACATTGATGAAGTTCTACTTCCTCATGTTCGTCTTTTGCGTGGTGCTGTCGGTGATAAATTTGTTTTTATGGACGACAACGCAACATGCCATCGAACACTCGCTGTTCAGGATTGTCTAGACATCGAGGGTATTCAACGTCTCGTATGGCCAGCGCGTTCTCCAGATCTAAACCCCATTGAAAATGTGTGGGATGCTTTGGGGAGGCAAGTTGCTGGTCGAAACTATCCTCCGACAAACAAGAACACCCTCATCCGTGCACTCACAGAGGAATGGGATAAATTGCCTCAACAGCTGCTGGATAATGTTGTGCAAAGTATGGTACGACGTGTGGAATGTTGCATCACACTCCACGGTGGACATATCCCGTACTGATATCTTTCTTTAAGGTGCCTGCTGACTTTTAGATGCATTGTTCCATTTCTCCGTACGCAAATCAAATGAACATTTTTTTTCTTTCAGATGTTTCACAGCTTTTGTACTTTCCAGAACAATAAATATTCTTTATTCTAATGTCTGAACAGTGTGGCAACTATATTTTATCCTACTAGGCCTTATGTCTCGCTTA